>JADGMU010000689.1:0-34929 GCA_016920895.1 Vaccinium myrtillus | reverse complement strand
AAAATAATCTAAAATGATTATTAAGGCAAAACACCCCCAAGAAATGACTGTAAAGGATCAAAAAGTTCTGGATTAAGATTATTTCTCCAAAGACAAGGTCTGGTTTTTTTAACTTTTCATATATAAACTACATAGCTTTACTCTATGAATTTTTTTTGTACCTCATGATTGGGTTTCAAATTAAGTGAAAGCATGCGGAAACAAACAACGCACAAGGAAAAGCATCATTGACTGCGAAAGGAAATGTCCAGCGACAGCTCTTCTTAATTCTTATGGAAGCCTCTTTGGTTTAATTTTTTCCCTGGTATTTCTGGTCATTTTTTTATGAAATTTTATTGTATTTAAGTTCAAAAAAATTTAATTAATCTTTTCTTGACCAAAAGATTTAAAAAGTAAATATTCATGAACAAAGGTAAAAAAGAATTCACCAAAGATGAAAAAAGTACCAAAAAGCTGTATTTATCATCTTTAGTCCAGTATCATCTAATTTAAAATTTTTGCAACTTCGGTTAATGCTTTTATAACTTTTTGATTGTTCTCTCTCAAAATTTTTGACAAAACTAAATTAAAGATCATCAAAAGTCAATAATACCATCTTTAAGAAAGATCAATTTAGGCCACAATTAGCCTATTATTATTACAGCCATTGTTTTCACATGTACTTTCCAAGAACTGATACATACCCTAACTTTCCTTTCAATCAAAGCAAACAAAGAAATGGCAGGAATATCTTGATGCGCCCATGCTTGTTCATCTCTCTCTCAATAAAATGGACGACTGCTTTGTTTGCCGAAAATTCCAGGGCCATATGTCGCCACCATGAGATCTACAAGGAGGGGGAACTGTAGGGAGGCAAAAGAAATGATCGGTATGCATGCTAACGCAGCCACTGGATAAAGTATCCATGCCCTTTCCTTGTTCCCAAACATAAGATAGAATGCAGAACTGAAGGCTATCACCATTGCTGTAATGGAGAGGAAAAGGGTAATCAAACCAATTATCAGCCTATTCGGAAGAGCAAAGAGAAAATCTCTCTCGGCATAGCGGCAAGTGAGGACGGACAAGGACACCAACAAAGAAGTGATTGCTGCGAATAGCGAGATTGCATTGGAAACAGCAAAGATATTAAATACCACTTCTTTAGACAAAATTGGTAGGCCATTGGTACCATCGATCCCGCCTGGAACTGTGATTGCAGCCGCAAATACCACAGTGACAATGAGTGCTGCCGGAATTGTGCATGAGCTTGCTACTTTTTTCATCCATTTTTCTCCGTCAGCTCTTAATGGCTCATGTGCTCGAGTAAATAGTGTTGTGCGGAAAGCCACCCAAGACTCAACCACACCCAATACAATTGATGATATTGAATATTGATTCGAAGAACAAATAACTAATTGAGAAGTAAACCCAATTAACCAAACCAAACGTGAGAGAAGGAGAGAGAAAACAAACAAGAAAAGAGAGAGAGACACACAGATTTACGTGGTTCGGCCTTACTTTGGGATGTAAGCCTAGTCCACGGGCAGTCGATCAATGGCTTCACTAACAAAACGAATGCTCAAAAGAGCTACAAAGAAGAATTCTGCAGAAAATCTTCTACCCAAACTCACCAAAAGCCAAAACAAAGGCAACTCCCTCAAAACCCTAACCCAATGCCCTAATATTTGCTCTCACACCAACAAAAGAGGCATAATACATGTATTTATACTAAACAAATGAGTGCCCAACAAGAAATAACCATATTGGGCTTTTAAGCCCCAAAAACCCTAAAAAACCTTCCATAATCTTATTTCCCGTCGCCATGGTCCGGGACCACCAAATCCCCGTCCGGACCATGGGATGCTTTACGTTCGGACCATTCTGACTCGGTAGTCCGGACCACCAAATTCCCCGTCCGGACCACGGACCTTGGTCCGGACCACCAAAACCTTGGTCCGGACCATGCGTGCAGAAACTTCCCAAACTGCTCAGAATTGCTTGGTCCGGACCAGAGAAGCCTTGGTCCGGTCCATAGATGCTCCGAACGAAAGAAATCGAGCAAAAACCAACAAATCTCCACCTTGGCGAGATATCCAAAACCAAGCACCAAGCGAAGCCAAAACCGAATTCAAATCGAATTGCCACAAACCAAACTCTCATCAAGCTCGAACCCAAAAGAGAGTCAAAAAGAGGACAATCCAAAACTCAAAGGAAGCAATCAAGTCCTCAACAAATCCAAAACCAAACAGATTTACCAAACTGCAGATGATCCAAGCCAAAACAAGCATCGGAACGAACCCAACAAATTTCTGAAGCTTCGAGCAACCTTCAGAAACAAAAGACAAGTCGCGACAACTTCAAACTCCAAGTCCCGATAGCCAAACCAAAAACCAAAAACAACAAAGAACCAAATGAACCAAACCAAAACCAAGAACCGGCCCAAGATGCAAACCAACCAAACCATCTTCAAGCCGCTCCAAACCGCGTCTAAGACGCGTACACCCCGAAGGGTGATTAAACAAGTGCAAGGTGGATTGAGTCCGAATCTCCGAACTCAACCCCATAGACCAATGTCTCCAAATGCATACCCAAAATCCAAAACCAATGTCCCAACTCCATGTTGAAACCTAAGTTAGTCTTCAAACGATCTATCTCCACCAAAGAACAAATACCCATAAACAAAATCCAAATGATAGATCTAATAGCAAGCAAGAACAAGAGACTAACAAACCAAATTGATACGTACCTCCAAGAGAAACAACTAAATCAAAAGCAGACCCCCAAACAAAGTCAAGCTTTTCAAAGAAGTGGTCGACTGCCATGCCGAACTTGACTCCAAGTTGCCTCCCCAAAACACAATGCTCACCAAAACCAACCCCCAATTGCTTCTCCAAATCTTCATCGAGCATTCGTGCACCAAAGCGGTAGTATCCAAATCGATTCCCCAATAACGAGCGCCCGTGGTCGCTCCACCTAAAACTATACTTCCCTCAAGAAAATACAATTTCTTGCGCCTCACGCCCTCCATCACAACCAAATTGCCCATACAAACCTTTAGAGTCTCATTCTTCAAAATGATCACCAAGCCATCGGACTCTAAAGTACCCAAAGAGATGAGATTAAATTTCACATCCGGAACATACCGAACGTTTTCCAAAGTCCAAACAAGTCCATCATGCATAACCAACCTGATTGTGCCTATCCCCAAAGTCTTGCAAGTATGACCATTACCTACAAGAACATCACCGCCCTCAAACGGCTTCAAGTCAGAAAACCAATCCCTATTGGGACACGTATGATAGCTACAACCAGAATCTAAAATCCACTGCGACTCCATCGAGTGGCTAACAGTCATGTGAGACACCAAAGAAATACCCAAATCATCATCCCTATCAGAAGCATAATTGGATTTGGTGTCCTTATTTTTCAAAATTGGACAATCCCTCTTCCAATGACCCTTGTTGTGACAGTAGGCACACTCATCTATTGCGACACCCATTGGTTTAGCAAAAGGGGGAACTTTACTCGATTGGGGTCGAGTATTTTTCCCCACAACCAAAGCCTGATCAGATGTGTCTTGATGGGTCTGCTTATCTCTCATACGATACTCATTATTAGTCAAAGCATTACACACATCCTCATACCGAATTTCTTCCTTACCATATAACAAAGTAGTGGATAAGTGATCATACGTAGAAGGAAGAGAATTCAACAAAAGCAAAGCCTTATCCTCATCAAGGATAGAGGCATCCAAATTCCGAAGATCAGCAAGTATTTTACTAAAATCATTCAAGTGCTCGCTTAAAGAACTACCTGCACGGTATTGGAAACGGAAAAGCTTCTTCTTTAGGTAGAGCCGATTCTCCACGCTCTTGGTCATGAACTTATCCTCGAGCCTTTTCCAAAGATCCTTCGCTTTCGTCTCCCGCATAACAAAGTACTTCTGATCTTTTGCGAGACACAACCTGATAAAACCGCATGTCTGGCGGTTGATCCGATCCCATTCCTGTTCATCACAATTATCGGCTTGTCTCCCAAGGCAAAATCCAACTCATCTTTGGATCAAGACATCCATAACTTCGCATTGCCACATGCCAAAATTACTTTTGCCATCAAACTTCTCAACATCAAACTTGGCCCCAGAAATAATTGGCCGCGAAGCCCCCAGCCGAAAACTTGAAGCAGATTTGGAGGATGAATCACCATCCTTCGGATTTTTACCATCCTTCAAACTTTTACCGGAATCTTCAGACATCTTCGAAAATATTCAATAACCACCAAACAGAAATCCAAATAACCAAGCGGAACCAAGCGGAACAAAACGAAGCCTAGGTCGAAACCTATGCTCTGATACCAGTTTGTTGTGCGGAAAGCCACCCAAGACTCAACCACACCCAATACAATTGATGATATTGAATATTGATTCGAAGAACAAATAACTAATTGAGAAGTAAACCCAATTAACCAAACCAAACGTGAGAGAAGGAGAGAAAAACAAACAAGAAAAGAGAGAGAGACACACAGATTTACGTGGTTCGGCCTTACTTTGGGATGTAAGCCTAGTCCACGGGCAGTCGATCAATGGCTTCACTAACAAAACGAATGCTCAAAAGAGCTACAAAGAAGAATTCTGCAGAAAATCTTCTACCCAAACTCACCAAAAGCCAAAACAAAGGCAACTCCCTCAAAACCCTAACCCAATGCCCTAATATTTGCTCTCACACCAACAAAAGAGGCATAATACATGTATTTATACTAAACAAATGAGTGCCCAACAAGAAATAACCATATTGGGCTTTTAAGCCCCCAAAAAACCCTAAAAAAACCTTCCATAATCTTATTTCCCGTCGCCATGGTCCGGACCACCAAATCCCCGTCCGGACCATGGGATGCTGAGACGTTTCTGGACCATTCTGACTCGGTAGTCCGGACCACCAAATTCCCCGTCCGGACCACGGACCTTGGTCCGGACCACCAAAACCTTGGTCCGGACCATGCGTGCAGAAACTTCCCAAACTGCTCAGAATTGCTTGGTCCGGACCAGAGAAGCCTTGGTCCGGTCCATAGATGCTCCGAACGAAGAAATCGAGCCAAAAACCAACAAATAGCACTGTAGGAGTTTCACCATCCTTGTTTGGCCAATCTATATCTCTGGGATTGGCAAACAACTTCACTTCCTATGTGACATCAAAAAAATTGAAACAGGGAATATGTTTCAATGTTGGATTTGGTAACAATGTCAAAGACTGCTACAACTTGTTTTACAGTAGACACCCACATTTGATAGTATTTTGTATACACCTCTTGTATCCATTCTGAGTTCAAAAGATTAGCATTTCCATTAAAACAAAATGTGGAACCTAGAATTCGTCGAATCAATGTGGGCCTCAAATTTGGTTGTCAATTTTCCTACAGATGTTATCAATGTTTATACAACTCGTATGAACTTATACATGTCCAAATAGGGGTATTTATTGTAGCATTTGCCAAGACTAAATCGTAAAAATTGCATCTTCAAACTAAACCTCTGGTATTGGAAACCAATAGTAGTTGTTCCAGAAGATTAAGTTTGATTGTATGTAATAATACTAATAAATGAATGCACAATAATATTACCTCAAACCATTGTAACTCTTGTTGCATTTGCAGAGCTGCACCAGAAACTCTCTTGTTTTTGTTTGGACCTAGTATTCCGGCATAGTGTAAGAGGTTGTTTTCAGAATCATCTTTTTTTCGTACTAGAATTTGTCGATAATCCCCCATCTGATAGATGAGGTTGAAGACATTCGCATGACGCTCCATAACCGCAATTTGGAATATGTTCAGCTCTTTCTCGTCTTTAACCCAAAGCAAATTAGGAAATGATTCCACAATTTCTTCCATGACCTCGTGAATCCCTAACTTTGCTGCCGTGAGGAGTGCATGTTTTGCACGTAAGTTGTAAGCGTCTGAATCTTTTAGAGATCTAACTCCCTTGCACAAACGTTTGAGCAATTCCAGAGCTTGATGATGAATCTTCTTTTGGGCTTGGATATTTTTCATACAAGGCACTGCAATTTAAAAAGTTAACTTTCCATTAATTATTGTTTGCATATTCATAAATCAACGTTGATGATGCCTCTAGCTAATTGATTAAAGGGAGATTCGATCGGTGAGGGCTCCAATTTTATTAAAATAATTCCTCTCCTAACAAAAGATCCAATAAAGTTTTTTGCATGCGAGGTCTTACAAATCAAAACTTTCCTTCATTCAGTACCTTGATTGGTGTTATTTTTATATTGTTCACACCCAATTAAGACTCAAAACACTAGTTAAAATCCAATTGAATGTTTTCATATTTAAAAACTTGCCACAGTTTCAATGTTTCCAACCCTAAAGACCGTATAAGAATTTGCATAAAAAAATTAAAAAAAAAATCTGACATGATTTTAATCTCTTAAAGTAAACTGTGTAAAAAGAAATTTGATAGAAAATATTTTCACATTAAAATAAGGAAGGGAAGTTTTTTGAAAATCAATAGTGATACATGTACAACAAAACTCTCTAAGGAAATTGATTTTGGCACTCTCCAATACCAAGATCAATTTGGGGATTGCAAAAATCACTCCCCAAATCTAAAGGCCCAGATTGGTATCACCCAAGTCTACCACGTCGTCCTGTTGCAAACCCACGTCTCTCTCTCTCACCAGCTACCATTGCTTCACCCGCACCTCAATCGATTTCCACCGGCAATTTTCTCTCTCTCTCACCAGCTACCATTGCTTCACCCGCACCTCAATCGATTTCCACCGGCAATTTTCTCTCTCTCTCACCAGCTACCATTGCTTCACCCGCACCTCAATCGATTTCCACCGGCAATTTTCAACCTAACCAATGAACATTCCATATCCGTCTATTTATAACTCAATCCAACCCATTTGCCAAACACATTTTAACCCTCCCAAACCCAACTCAACCAGCCCGTTTGCCACATTTAGTATTTCTCTCAACCCTCCTCGGATTGAGAGGCCTGATCAACTTTCTGCGATTTTGAAGCAGCCATCGACAACATTGGCACTTGAGAACGATTCAATAACTTTAGACAGTGAACGCCCATCGGAATTTCATTATTAAGAAGTCCTCCCTTTTTGTAATCAGAGTACCCACTTTTCATTTGTATATTGCAACTTAATTCTTTTACCTAATTTGTCATTACAAGTTGACTAGATTCTTCATTTTGGTCCTTGATTGAGGTTAATGGTTTGTTTTAAAGCTTTTTCTAATGCTAGATCAGAAGTAAAACTTTATTCCTAGATCACAAACTCGCTGTTACCAGGACCAGTTCAGGGATAAGCTCAACAAACTTCTGGATTAGGGATGGCAATCGCGACCGAACCGATGGGTGAACCGAAACCGCTATTTTTACCCGAACCATAACCGAAATATTCCCCGTGGGTATGGGTATGGTATGGGATATGGCCGAAGCGAATGGGTATGGTTCGGGTATGGTTTGAGGTCATAACCGAACCGTGACCCGAAACGAACCGAAATATGAAATTATATATTTACCCCTAAAATTTATAGTAATTGTGTATGTACCCCTGACTATATATATACCCTTATTTTATATATACATATTACATAAACCCCTTAGGTATATTTTAAAATTACACTTTACCTCTCGTATATATATGTAAGATATTCACAGGTTAGGTTTTCGTCTCGCATTCTGTACATTTTGAGACTCTCTCGACTGATATTTTATATATTATAGTCTTGAGTCTCTTGACTGATATTTGTAGCCTCCTTTTGTTATTTTTTTTCATGTTTTTTCAATTTTTTTGAGATAATAAAATATCCTAAACTCAATTTATTCATGTTTTAGTACGGTTTGGGGCGGGGCGGGATGGGTACAATTCGGTTACCCGAAATTACCCGAATCCCGAATGGTTAGGTTATGGTTCATCCTATCCCTTTTCCGAACCGAACCCGAACCGAACCGAAACCCTTTGGGTTTGGGTGCGGATCGGCCAAAACCCGAACCGACCCGCCCCATTGCCATCCCTATTCTGGATTGAGGCAACCAAAAAAAAAAAATTCTTTTACATATAATAATAAAGTAAGTCCGCATATAAGCAAAACTTTTTGTTTTCAGTGGCTGGAGCTCTCTCCCTATCCAATAGGTCCTAGGATCAAGTCTTATGAAAAGCTTCTTTTGAAAAATGGACTTTTTTCTTTTTTTCCTTGGATACTTGTAGATAATATATTGCATCTATTGTATTAGAAATTAGGTATACTTTAGTATAATAAGTGTTACTCAAGATCAAGGTTCAAATTTTTGCATCATAAATTTTGGGATTTTTTTTTTAAATTTTCTAACTTACGTACTTTTAACTTTTAGTGTCAAGTTTACAAATAACACACTTTTAACTATAAAAAAAATCAAAATAATTATTTTTCATTCAACAAAAACTTTGACAAAAATAAAACATTTTCTTTTATTGTTAGAAACAATATAGGTACAATTAAAGTTAGTAACCTGATTAGTTAGAGAACTGTTGTTATTAGCGGTACTTCTTTATTTTGATTCCTAATGGTATAAAAAAACTGTAGAAGTTTAATTTAGTTAACTTACGAAGATAAAGTACCTTGTTTAATTCTTTTACCTTATATTAGCCCAAGTATGTTGAACTTTTAAAAAAAAAAAACAAGGGCCCCAATAACACAAAAGCATATCCGAATGGACTTTTGCTCTTCAAGATCGCCACCCCAATTGGCATTACAATAACCAATTAGGTGCAGATCCAAACTCTGAAAGCCAAGCATATAATCAATAGTCCCTGAGATATATTTTCATATCCTCTGACTGCTTTCCAATGAGCAGGACCATGACTGGACTGATAAGTTAGAACGTCTACACATCATTGCATATTTCAAGCTGCCAACAACATTGAATAGGGTATGCGGGCCATCTATTTCAACTCTTAAAGAGTATTAGGTTCGATATACAGTGTAACGACCCAGATTTTCGCACTGTTTTATTTTATTTTTTTAAGTAATTTTCCTAATAAAACTCTAGTAATGGTTAATTTAATTTTGTGATTAACTAGTTGTAATCTAGACTAGATGATATACATGGATGTATTATGTTCATATATACATATATCTACAAATTTTCTTCCTGACCGAATACTAATTCCATTACCATACTAGCTACTTCCTAACTAAGCCCACTTTCCATTACCATCAGTCACCTCCCACATTAGTACTCCATCACCTCCATGTTTAACCAATTTTGTCTTCTCTTTTTCTCTAGCCAATAGGAAGCTAACAACTCCCTTAAACACTTTCCTTTAATCTCCATACCAAAGCCTTCCTCACACACAGCCTATTATCCATGGGATTTTGATTAAACTAATGAGCCTCTATCCTCACCCTTTCATTTGTGTTCTACGTGGATGCTCCCAAGGCCAACCAATCCCACCAACCCCTTTCTCATTCAAGGCAAGGGAAGGTAACCCATTCCCTGCTTCTTTTTGCAATGTCGGCACATAGAGAGACAGGGGGGGAAGAGAGAGACGACATGGAGGGAGAGAGAGAAATGTGCTGAGAATCAAACACCCAATTCCTTTTTCTTCTTCACCCTTTTATTCCAATGCAAATCACCATCTTCCTCCCTTTTCCTTCCCTTTTCAGCATCTCAACACACCACCATTTCCATCTCATTTCCAACTCTCAAAACAGCCCCAAAATTGACTCCATTCCAATCCCAGAAGCTGCTGCATTTCAGCTCCTTTAGAGCACCCAAATCAGCTGCAACTCGACCTCGTTTCTGTCCTCGAAGCAGTTCCGAAAGCTGCTGTATTTCATCTCCATTGCAGCCCAAAAACCAGCCCTCGAAACAGCTCCTTTTCGATCCAAAAACAGCCCCGAACGTGTCTCTAGCGGAGCTCCATTGCCGTATGATTGATCCGACGACCCAACTCCATTCTTACTACGTTACGCGCTAGAACTACGGATCGAGGTAGTTAAATTCTATCTCCCTATGTATATTTAAATGTGCGTGTTGTTGGCTAATTTAAAGTTTGAATATTGTGTTTACGAGTTTATAGAATGAAATGGCGTTAAACGGAATACGAACGGTCGGAGTGTAAGATTGAGAAATAAAAAGAAACGGAAACAGTACCTTGTTTTGATATATGGTTGTTGATTACATTAATGTAGTAAGAGTATTTAAATTAAGTTAAACCATTCATTAACTTATTTAATTGATCAAAGTGATTAACCTTGCTTCTCTCATAATAGAAGCATCGTGTTATGTTTCAGTTTTGTTTAAGACTGGAAAATGGCTTCCGCAAGATTATGAAATGAGTTACTAATACACTTGCAAGCATTAATCAAGAATTCATCTTTTGAACCTTGGACTTATAGTCCAGTACGTTGGTCTAATTTTTTTTGTGATACTCACAAGTTTGAATAACTAGCTTTATGGTCCAGAACAATAAAAGTCGGTGCAGCACTGGTAAGGTACCCTAAATGGTATTTGGATTTGAGAACTGATATAGTGGTTTATCAAATGGCAGTTTACATGAATGCTCTGATATTTATCATGTTACGTTCATATTAATCGCTTGAGTTCCATATATCTGTTTTATTTTCTTTTTACAATAATGCTTGTCATGTTAATTTGTCATTCCACAAGAATCTAGACGGACATAAGATTCATTGGCGTTTTGCGATTTTAAGAGGATCATATAGACGAGATTATGTTTAAATGGAATGACGAAAGGAATGACTGGTGTTGTTTCGGGGTGTCCTAGTAGGACCTTAGGGGTAGCCTAGCAGGACCTCTTGTTGTTGAGGGTAGCCTGAAGGACCCTAAGGGCAGCCTGAAGGACCCAATTGTTTAGGGGCAACCTAGCAGGACCTTGGGGACGGCCTAGCAGGACCTCGTATTGTTGAGGGTAGCCTGACAGGACCTCAAGGGCAGCCTGAAGGACCCGATGATTATGTGACAGTTATGGTTGGCTTGTAAGGATATAACAAAGGGTCTTGATGGTGAAATTCTAGAGTGTATGTTACAGAGATTAAAAGTCAACAGTTTTGAATGTGATCAATCTTTTCCTTTTAATTGGTCCTTATTTAAATTGAAATGTATATTTGCTATCTGTATGTTATGGGTTTCGGGTAGGATTTTTCTACTGAGCGTTTTATGCTCACGGTACTACGTGCCCTGGTATTCCCATGCCAGGTTTAGAAGACGGAGCTGAAGACTTATATTAAGCTGAAGGTGAACGTCGTTCCGCAAGAAGGATTCCTCGAGTTTTTTTTTCATAGTTGCTCTGTATCTTTTGAAAATGTTAAATTTAAGGTTGTAATCTTATTTCTGAACCTAATCTGTTTTAGCCGAACTAAACTTCCACTGTTATTCTCTTTTATTTAAGGAAATTATTTTAATAACGTGCTCGAAATTCGGGGCGTTACATACAGTCTTATGTTCTCGTCTCTAGCAATAGGAGTGTCATTGGATTTGCAGTTTTGCTACCAGAATCGTTCTAAAATATTCTTAATGTAGTCTGAAAAGACATACTAAGAATCTCCTAGAATGATCCTTAAAGATCTTAACTCCAAGCACGTCGCTTGCTTTACCCATATCCTTCATTTCAAAAGTGAAGGATAACCACAACTATGTGGCGACTGTCATCTCCTTGTCATTTCAAACCGACTGAATGTCATCCACATACAATGACAATATTAAGAAATTATTCTTGGACTCTTCAAACACACGCAAATGGTCTTCATTGATCATCGTAAACCCATTAGTGATAATGGCTCGACGAAATCTTATATACCACTGCATGGATGGTTGCTTTAGGCATAAATAGACCTTTGGAGCATGCAAACTCTGCAACTACTGGTCATTTGCCTCAAAACACTCTATGTTGATCCAAACAGATCTCCTCATCCAGTTCTCCATTGAGAAATGCCATTTTAATGTCCTAGAATATTTCTAAGGCTAGAATAAAGCGAAAGGAGGTAAACCTCACCACTAGGGAGAAAGTTTCCTCACACTTTACACCAGCAATTGGGTGTAACCCTTCGCTATTAGACAAAACTTATTGCTCAATATAGAATCATTTGCCTTGCGTTTGATCTTAAGAACCTATTTGTTCTCAATGGTTGTGTGCCGAGGCAAAAGATCAACCAAGTCCCAGACATGGTTTATCTTCTAAACACTCCAACTCTTCTTGCACTAAGTTATCCATTTCTTACTAGGAGGAGATGAAAGAGATACTCCCACTGTTTTGGGCTCTTTTTCATCTTTTGGAGCAATCATGAAAGTCTCTCCCTCAATCGCAAAACGAAGATGAGAGATTGTTCCACGTTTGCTTCAACGCATCAGAGGATCTTGAGAATCCATATCCAATAGATCTAATTCATGATTAAGCAAGTCGCTCCCACTATCCCAAGGAGATAGGAGAATTTCTTCCCCATTCTCGACTAGACAACTCGGTGCGCCCAACATTGGATCCTCCATCTCGTAGAGCTCTACATCTCTACTAACCTCTCCTTTGCTAGGGAAATCCTCCTCAAAGGAAAATCCACATCTTGTAACTCAATTTTAATCACACTTCCATTAGGTTACTCACCAAAACACACAGCTCTTAGAGTGCTAAAAGATGCACTTCTTGCCTATAAGGCCTATTTTTCCATACTTATGAAAAGTACTACTCCATGTGTTTAAGCAACCAACCCCCATGGCCACAAATTACCCAAACCAGGTTTTCTGCCGGTCCATTACTCATATGGGAGTGGGAAATAATGACTTGGAAGGCATGCAGTTAGGGACGTAGGCCGCAATTAACAATGCATCTCCCCAATTAGAAATTGGAAGATTTGTTTGCGCCATCATCAACCAAATCATGTCTAGCAACTTACAATTCCTTATCTCTGCCACACCATTTTGTTGCAGAGTGCCAGGAATTGTTAATTGCCTAACTATCCACTTTTCCTCACTGAGCACCTTATATTGCTCATGTAGATACTCACAGCCACGGTTAGTTCTAGGAGCCTTAATGCTCTTGTTTAATTGATTCTCAACCTCATGAAATATTGTCTAAAGCAATCCAATGCTTCTGACTTGTGAGAAAACAAATAGACATGACCATAGCACGTGAAGACATCTATTAATGTGATAAAATAGGATACACCATACGTTACCCTTACATTCATTGAGCCACAAATGTCTTGAACGAATAAGTTTGCATTGGAACAGATGCCTTTATGGCTTTTCTGAATGGCTTTCTAAATGCTTTTCCTGTGAGACAATGGTTACAGATGGGCAGGTAGACTAAAAAATCCCCCTCTTGCCCAATGTGACCTAATCTAGAATGCCATCCAACAGAATCAACATCACCAAAAGATTTAATATAGCAAATAGAATCGCTAGAATGATTATTAAACTGGGTTTAATAACATATAGTGTCACAAAACCATCCAAAACCATAACAAATAGTATCCTTATCAATACTCACTAAGCTACTCTTCAACAGAAATTGAAAATCTAGATCATCATGCTAGTAACTAATAACAAGTTTCGCGGAATTCGTGAAGCATAAAGTAAATCATGAAGAACATGATGCGTCCATGTCGCAAGTCCAGCTTGCCAATGCCCAGCATCTACATACTAGACTCTTTCTCCAAGAAAATCCTTTAGCTACCACCTAGAATTCGGCAATACTCCATGAACCCATCTTTGTTTCTCGTTGAGTGGTAAGTTGCTCTTGAGTCTACTACTCACAAATGAGGAGAATGAGCAACTAAACCTTAACTACTAACAAAACAGTCAAAATGAGAAATAAAATAGGGAGTTCCTTCTTAGGCTCATTGCACTCACGAGCAAAGTGTCCCAACTTGTCATAGTTAAAGCACGTCATTTTAGTCATGTTTTTCAAGCCACTCTACTTCTTGCCTCTCTTATGCTTAAAACAACTAGTGAGTGTCATTCGGGCCAAGGGCTATAGCAGCTCCTCTCCTGAGGGCACATATAGCCTTCCTCTGCTGATACCTAGACCTGCGAGGGCTAGTTTCAACTATGATGCATGAACCATCTTGCTCAGCAGCCTCTTGGCGCTTAGCATTTATTGCCTCATGTTTCAGTTCATCATCACGTCTCAGTCTGAGACCATCTTAGTCAAGAAGTTGATGTCATATTTCTGTTTGATAGCTAACCACAGCTTATGAGTAGTCACATAGCACTCAAAGTCACATATCAAATCGTTATGCATGTTGCATATCATATTAATTCGCGCACACTGATCTTTCTAGTACCACATTTGATAAACCTCAAGATCACAAAGATACTGTGGTGAGTCACACTGTGCTTGCTCAACCATCTCATGGTTGAGGGTCTCTAAGACCTCGAGCTCATCGGAGAGAAACAAGATCTGACAGCGCCAAATATTTTAATTGTCGCTTCCCAATTTCTCAACTTTGTTCAAATCTGTTACTATACACTTAGCTTCTATTTCAACTCTATCGAAGAAATGCGCATGAGATTATTAATAACACAACACAACTATTTTGCCGCAAAAAATCTAAATTAAATATTAACAATAACATACAAGTCACAAGATCGAAAACTCGCTAAGCTTATAATCTTCTCTCGCGCCTCTAAGTATTTTATTATTAAATTAAATTTAATCCATGCGCAAAATTTTAGTTTTCGGGAAAAACGCATGTAAATATTTTCTCCGCCGAACAACCTCCCACTCGATATGGAATATAATATGTATGGAATAATTTTCTAAAAGTATATAACACTCTTTATAGACTAAACAATTTTTAATCATGCTACAACTTGAATAATTTGATTAATAATCAAAATAAAAAACTATTCAAAGATGCCACAAACAACATGAATTTCCTCCAATAATAAAACATGTTTTTAATATTCTGTGAATTTTCAGTAGCTCACATGCAATAATTATCAATTTTCAAGATTTATTCTAATTCTCAAAGAATAAATAACAAGCTGAAATTGCAAAATAATTTCAACATATACTAAAAAATTACACCACATATACCATTAAATAGGTAATATATCCAGGAGGTCACACAAAAAATTTGGATCTCATTGGACCTCGAATGTGTCAAAAAATCGTCCTCCAATCTCCTCATTTTGTATTAAAAACTTGAAAAATACAAATTACTTCTCGAAAATCCAAACACTACTACAAAAAGCATAAAAGATCACGCTTAAAAAATTAGAAAGATCTCAGTTTCTATAAACGCGTGATAAAAAAGTGTAGACCATGAATTTAATCTCAGTTATACCTAAAAACCGAGATGGAAAGAAGATTCAATCTCAGACATTAAAAAACTGAGATTGTAAGTTATAGAATCTATCACGGTATTTTGTTTAGACTGAGATGAAAAACTCTTACTTGCGAAAACCGAGATTATAAGTTAAAAGAAACAATCACGTTTAATTTGGACTGTGATGGAAAACTAACTTGGAAAAAATTTTAAACCACTTACCCCTAAATCAATTCCGTGCGTTTGGAAACGGCACAGTGGCATGAAGCGAAATTGCTCCCACATTTCTTCCGCTCAATGGGTGAATCTAAATGCGCCCCAGCACTATCATTTTGCACTCACATTTTATAAGGTGCAAGCATAAGTGAGAAGGGTACAAACATTGTATTGCATACAATGCGGGTGTTTTTAGTCAAATTGGTGTGCATCTAAAATCCCTCCCAAATTAATTTCCTTGGGATTTTCCCTCCCTCCCCTCTACATGCCCAGCAGTATGGGTGTCAAGTGGGCCGAGTCAGCACGGGCACGGCACGTTCGGTGGTGGCACGGTACGGCACGGCACGGCACAAGCACGGTATAATCCTGGCACGGCACGGTCTAAGTGGGCACGTGGCACGGCACGTGGCATGGAATTGAGGGGGCACGGCACGGCACAGCACAGAAGTTGTCCTAGCACGGCACGGTCTTCGAAGGGCACGACATGAAGTGAGGCGGGGCATGAGTCACGACACGGTTCTAGCACGGCACGGGCACGGAAGTTGGCCGGACATGGCACGGGCACGGGCACAACACATCACGGTTCGTCGATTCCAGGCTCCAGCAAGGCCCGGCCCGGCACGAGGCATGGGGTAAAAAATCATTAAATAAAAAAAAAATCCCCGGCCGGGGCAACCAAAAAAAAAATTCCCCGAAGTTGTATATATTATATATACAACATTCCGAATTTTGCCTAATGGAAAGTCTAGTTCTAGTGGTTAGTGTTCTCCACTAGAACCTAGGTGGGCAGGGTTCAAAACCCCCTGGCCTCATTTTTATGGGCAATTAGTTTTTTGTTTTCTTTTTGGGTTGAATCTATTGTAGATAAAAATAACTCTTACACCATAAATAAAAATGTTTATTGGTCAATGATGCTATAATAGTTACAAGATTCTGTAATCAATAATTTTTATTATTAAAAATTTAAAATACTAATTTTACGAGAGTAAAGTTGATAACATGATTAGTTACAAAAAATGAAAAACAATAAATATGAACGGTACTTTAATGTGTTTTTTTTATTTTTTGTAGTTGTATAATTTTTTTAAAGTTTATTTTTTTCAATTACTAAACTACAATACCATATTTGATTTTTTTTTTTTTTGTAGTTGTATAAGCAAGATTTTATTTTTATTTAATTATTTTAGTCTAGTGATGTAGTTCAAGGTAAAAGCACACTATAACACATAGAAACTATAGAAATGATATAAATTAATTTTTTTAAAAATAATGATAGAAATTATAGGAATTAAATTCTTTTATTAAATTAAGATTATAGAAATTATAGAAATTAGATTATAGAAATTAAAGAAATTTTTTTATTAAACTCGATTATAGAAATTAAATTCGATTCCTTCTAGTTTCTACTTTATATGTCCCGAAAATCGAAATGATAGAAATTATAAATGCAGCCATCCTCTCACAGACTCACAATAATGGACCTCCACTTTCCGGACCAAATTTCGACGATCGGAACCGTTAGATGTGTTTAAAACGTGTTTTGAAGGTCCTACGGTAGGATTTGGGAAAAAAATACTAATCGGAAGGGCTTGATCGGAGTAGGTTTTTATAAAACTGCTTTTACGAAAACCTGGTCAGATCAAGCCCTTCCGGGTAGTTTTTTTTTTTTGCCAAATCCTTGCATTGGACCTTAAAAACACGTTTTAAACACATCTAACGGTTCTGATTTTGAAAAAAAAATGATTAGGTGGCTTGAAGTAGTGCATTATAGTACTGAAATTCCACTAGAAGCACTGAATGTGTTCCGATCGTGTGGTTGCCGATATCGGATGATCATCGATTTGGGGAGAATGATAGAATTTATAAGATATTAAATCGTAACGGTTTAGATCGAACATTCGGAAAAATGAGTCTGCTCCTGCCTTTCAATTCTATACATCGAACTTACTTGGTTCTGAACCAAGCTATTATGTTATGGTATAACGTACGATAGCCACACAATCGCAACACAATTATGACGATCCACACCGTTCACTTTGTTTGTGTTGATGTTTTAATGACTCTCTCCATTTTTTTCGATTATCGGATTTTGAAAGGTCCTTCATTGCAACACAATTATGACGATCCTGACCGTTCATTTTGTACAATGGCTTTTAGGGCCCACTCTTTGGTCCCGCATGAATAATCCGAACCGTTAAATGATTTCAAAATAATGTTTTGTACGACCTTGCAAAAAATCAGGTCAATTGGATATGTGTAACTCGTCGATCTAAGTTACGCATATCCAATTGATTTCAAAACTTAGAGTTTTGGATCGACTAGTTACGTATATCCAATTGACCTGATTTTTTGCAAGGTCGTACAAAAACATTATTTTGAAATCATTTAACGGTTCGGATTATTCACGTGGGACAAAAAAGTGGGCTCCAAAAGCCATTTTCTGTGAAAACCAAAAAGTGGGAAAAAAAAAGTGGGCTCCAAATGAATTTTTAATGAAATCCAAAATCAAAATTTTCCCCCAATTTTTTCACACTAAAATAAAAAATTCCCACCAAAAATTCCCCCCACCCCACGGGCTCCAGCCCACCCAAAATCCCCAAATCCTGAAAGAATCCCTAAATCCTCTCTCTCGCAAACCACCGCCCCTCATCGCCACCACAGGGCTTCCAGCTGTCGGCTTCGTCGCCACCCATCGTGGGTACAACGCGATTATTTCTCCATTTTCTTTTCTCACTTCTCTCTTGTTTATATCTCCCTCTCTTCTCAGGTCTTCATCCCCGCCGATCTAAATCGCCGCCCCCCACAAGCGGATCTGTATTCTATAACAAAGGAGAATGTTCCATTTTGAAGGTATGAAGATCGTTAGATTTTTTAAACCCTAAGTTTCTGCATAACGATAATTGAAAATGTTTTTGGATTGTCGTCTTTTACCAACAGCAATTCGATGGCAGTGTGCTACTTGTAACGCAGTTTCCAATTACCTCCCAATTACTCCCTGGTTTTTCCCCACTAAAATCTCCTCAGTACGTCGTACTCAATCCCCTTTTTCCAGAATTCCAACAATGGTGGCCGCGGCCTTGGAAAGCCCTCCTCCAGGTTAGTTTCTTTCTTTGGTTGCTCTGAAAATTTAGATGAGAAAATCTTACAATAGAAGTTGTCATATTTCATAGGGTTTTGAGTATTTGTAATTGTAGTTTAGTTTTGATGGCTTGTTCAGGCTTTTGATGTTGATTTCGTTGGGTTTGAGGGAAGGTGGAATCTTACCCAGGTTCTCTTGACACTCGCTGTTTAGAGTACCCGTTGGCAACAATTGATGGCTGCACGCTCAAAAATTCATAGCAACACCTGTTGGTTTGATTCTATCTTTTATTTCTCCTCAATCCATAAAGCAGATATCAATGTGCTTAGATTTCTAGAGGACTCTTAAAATCAACTGCACACTTTTTCATGCCTCACAGTTGTTTGATGAAACGTTTCACTGAACATTTTTTGACATTCAAGCATAAAGAAAAGAGAGCTACAATGATTTTGTTAATTGATTCACTTTTTGCAGTTTGGAGGATAGAATGCCGGGGATTTTTCATCTAAACCCAGGTGTTTATGGCTATGATCAGCCTCTTGGTAAGTTTTAACAGAGGTCTTTATGGCTACAATGATTTTGTTAATTGATTCACTTTTTGCAGTTTGGAGGATAGAATGCCGGGGATTTTTCATCTAAACCCAGGTGGTTATGGCTATGATCAGCCACTTGGTAAGTTTTTTTCCATGCCAATTACAAGGGAACCTGGGGGGGTGCTGTGCACCCCAATGCACTGCACCTGCTGTGCAGCCTCATGGCGAGGTTATGCGAGATTGATTGAGAATGTTCACCGCTTAGGATTTTTCATCAAAGTACTACAAGTGTGCCAAAAATCAAATCGATCGAATATCTTTAAGTGCCTCATCGGAACACAAATAATGTAAAAAGTGGTTTTGATCCCGTGTTTGTATCCATTTGTGTTCCATTTCTTTTTAAGTTATTTGTGTTCCGATGAGGCACTTAAAGATATCCAATTGAGTTGATTTTTGGTACGCTTGTAGTACTCGACGAACTCTACGCAGTGAACTTCTCCGATCGTCGGAACGAGGCCGGAGCCGCCGCTCCATGGCTGCACAGCACGGTGCTGTGCATCCCATGCACAGCACCCCCCCAAGGTCCAATTACAAGAAAGCATCTTTAGTAAGTTTCGCACTATGATATCTTCAGTTAGAGGTATGAAATCCTTACCATTGTTGGTTCCATGATGTATGCTTAGGGAGTGACCTTTTATTATTGGGAGTATTTGTTGTCTATAGCTACAGGGATTCGATGAAAAGCCTCACAAATCCTGCATAAAAAAACTTGATTTGTTATCTTTATTTTCATCTCTCAAGTAGTAGCTTTGGTCTTTCAAAATGAGGACAAACCGCGCGGAAAAGACCCTTAATACAGTATGGTTTTCAGTGTAGTTTTTTTTTTTTTTTCATTGCTAGCAATTAACTACATATGTTATATTCTTTTTCTAATTATATTTATAGGGTACCTGAATCACCATCTCTTGTCAATCTAAGGAGGCTATTGCAAAAGGGAATTTTCACATTTGTTTGTGGGGGACAGAGAACAAAAAAGTCGGGTAAAGCATTACCCTCAAAAGAAAACTTTGGCCTTCCTTTTACTTGTGCATTTTTGTTGTTGTTTATTGCCGTTTTGTTGGTGAATTTCTGTACGCTCATTATGGACTTGCAGTTGGTATCCAACTTTAGTTTGATGGTTTTAACTACCTCCTCCCAATTAGCATCCACTCCGAGTTTGATGGCAGTAGCTAGTTACTCCTTACATTTTTGTTGTTTTTGCCAAAGTTTTTGCTGTAAAAGGTTCTCAGGTGATAGATTTCCCAGATGGACTTGGGTTAGTTCAATGTGATTTGAAAAGGGATGTTAGTTTTTAAGTTTTGTGCATTTCTTGCTTCATTTGACGTATATTTTTTGGACGTTAGAATATAGTTGCTTTCACCTGTAATTACTTTTCTTTATAGGTGAGAGTAGTCGATGTGGAAGTGCTGCCATGATGAAGTATGTGCCGTGACTAGAGTGAAGAAAGTTTTTTGGTCAGAGGAAGGGGCTAGTGATATTTAGGCGATCATTGTCGACGTCATACTGTTGTTGTGGTTCTTTTTTCTAAGGCTTAGCCTAATTTTTACCAACTCCATTTGCAGAAGTTGTAAATTAGTTAGTATTTGATACCGATTTGTTATGTAACACGTTTTGGAAGATCAATATGAATTATTTCTTAATTCAATTTTAATTGTGGTTGTTTGATGCAATTTATATTTTATTGAATGAAGATAATGGTGGGAAAATATTAATTTTTTTTTTAAATTTGGAAAAGCACATTTGATCACGGTTTTATATGAAACTGAGATCTTTTGGTTAAGGGAAAGATCACGGTTTTAGTGAAAACTGAGATGATTTCTCTCTTAACAATCACGGTTTTTTGGCAAAACTGAGATGTTAAGTTGTCAAAGATCACTGTTATTTTTGTTTTAATCACAGTTTTTCACTAGTTTTCATCACGGTCCTGAACCATGATTGAAAGATGAGGACTTTTAATCACACTAGAATAGATCACGGTTTTTCGACCGAGATTAAAAGTGAAAGATCACACCAAAAGACCGTGATCTTTATGTCTTTTTGTAGTAGTGAAAATATTTCAGAAACATAGGAAATTGAATTTCAAGTCCAACGGACCAAACCACGCCAAAATCGGAGTTTGTATGAGTCAGAAATAATCAAAACATGCAGTTTTTGAATTACATACTGTCAAACAGGTCCCTCGGGTACTGTTGATCTTCTCCAAGAATTAGGATTTTCACAAAAACGACCCCAAACTAGGGTTTGCCATAATTTCCAAAAAGAAACTCCAAATAAATCTTCTTATATATCGTTGCGAAGGTCTTGAAATTACCTACGCATACGTATAAATATCGCTTGTTGGAACTGAATGTAGTGAAAACTCCGTTCGTTCAAAATTTTGGAAAAAACAACTAAGGTTTCATTTTTCTCACAAACGGTTGATCCGATCAACACGAAACTTTCCAGATTTCATCTACATGTTATGGGCTACGTTGTGTAAAAGTTTGAAGCGATTCCGAGATGCTTCAAAAAATCACGTTTTTCGAACCCATACCAACGATGCACGGAAATCAATTATCATGTATCTCTATATGGCTATTCAAGTACAAAAGAGCACGAAAACATTCAATACAACTCTGATTCCAATGTTAAACTTCAATAACGAATGCGGAAACGAGTGGTTCGGATTACTTTTAGCGACTTTTACCAAACCGGATCTTTGGGTGGATGGATTACATACTCCGGATCACGTACTAAAACAACAACAATCTTTTGCGATGGAGTGATACTACGAGGTTCGAGTATCACCCTCTATTCCACGGTGCAAAAGCTTCAAATCGCTCTTTAATGACAGAGAGAGAAAACTAGGGAGAGAGTTATGTAGAACTCAATAACTGAAAATCTTGTATGCACATATTATGAATATGCTGCAGGAATTATATAGAGTGAGCATCTTAGATGCTTTAGAAGTCATATAATCCTAAGAGTCTATGATTACTTCAACTTCTCCTATCTTATCTTCAACATAAGATAGGACTCTATAATAAATGCATCACTGGGTCATGCCCACTTGGGTGACCCGATTTGGTCCTGGACCCGGCCCAAATTCCAATACTACGGGTACCCAAATCCACCCCATGTATGTTGAAGGTTGTGCGCATTTTCAACGCTTGCGAGTACTTGTGGGTTAAATTAACATATAAATCTGGAAAACGATTTGAAGACGAGAGAAATAGTGCACGATAATCAATACTATAAAGGAGTGCAGAGGATAAAATCATTTCCTAGAAATTGACAACTAACCGATAGTGCAGAAGCATTCCACCAAAAGTCGGGCCCAGTTGTATTTATGTCGCGTAACTTGTATGTCTCCAGTCTCAATGTCACCTCTATTATGGCTTGTAGTGCAGTCATCCAATTTCACAAGAACTTGTTCAAGGAGAAGGAGAAGGAGAAGGAGAAACATATGTACGATCAGCATTTGTTTCTAACAACTGAAAACAAAAAATGTTTTTTTTTTCTTTTTTCTTTTTCTTGCAAACAAAACTAAAGAAGGATAAGATGTATAATGAGAAGTGCTTGATGTAGACGTGTCAATGGGACCGGGCCGGCATAAACACGATACAATCTCGACATTTATAGGAGTCTATATCATAGCACGACTAACAATATTTTTTATGGTAAGAGGAGATTGTCAATGATAACAAATGATATTATTAATGAACACTAAAACTTCAAGAGGACCTTCTATCCCTTGACAAGGGAGTTAGGAGCCAATATGGGGGAACGCGGTCCAACAACCATACCCTGCCCCATTAAAACCTTTACTAGCTAAAGAAGATAAGATATATTGGCAACCTAATTGGGACGTAGTTAATGAAGAACGTAATTGGGAGGTTTCATAAAGGCCTCTCTTGACAGCTGATGTTTGTGTTTATATGCATATGCGAGTTGATTGTGTTGAGAGAGAGAGGCTCCACCCCACCCACTTTTTCGATCTTCGCTCTTTCGGAACCGGTACAAAAATGAGTGCTTTTTCTATATATGTTGTTTACCTTAGTTAATGGGGTTCCACTTTCGGGGAAGACCTATATATATATATATATATATATATATATATATATATATACACCGGCGATCCTGTCAAGGATCCCGGATTTCCCGGACCGAAGCGTTTTGATGCTTTTCCCAATTGTTTTTGGGAAATCCGAGCCGTCCAATGTGTTCAAAAGGTGTTTTCCAAGGCTCACGCGGGAAATCTTCAAAAAAATACCGGAAGAGGCTTGATCCAAGCGGTTTTTCGCAAAACCGCATATTTACGCTTTTGCGAAAACCGCTTGGATCAAGCCCTTCCCGGTATTTTTTTTTGAAGATTTCCCGCGTGGGCCTTGGAAAACACCTTTTGAACACATTGGACGGCTCGGATCGTCAAAAAAATATCGGGAAGGTGGAGTCCCGGATCCGGGACTCCCGGACTAGATAAGGAGTGATATATATATATATATATATATATATATATATATATATATAGGAAGCCGATCTCCTAAGGGCTCCCTTAGCCAAAATTCCGTGCGGACCAAGCCCTTTTTCAACTTTCCGGATCAAATTTTGACGATCCGAACCGCTCAATGTTTTTAAAATGCATTTTCCAAGGTCCACGCGGAAAATCTTCAAAAAAAAATACCCGGAAGGGCTTGATCCACACAGTTTTCGGTAAAACTGTATTAAAAATGCATTTTAAAAACATTGAGCGGTTCGGATCGTCAAAATTTGATCCGGAAGGGCTTGGTCCGCACGGAATTTGGCTAAGGGAGCCCTTAGGAGATCATTCTCCTATATATATATATATATATATATATGTTTGTTGAGAAATCAAAAGATTTGTAATTGATTGCATGTTTCTGGAGTTTGATTAATTAAAGTGTTTGTGTTTTAGTGTGTGAAATTCCTTTCTCGATCATGCACCCCACAAGGTTGATGGCATGGTTTTTTTGGGCGGAATTCAGAGACTTGACACGAGAATCAAATGCAATTTTATTTTTTTCGGTGGTCATAATCAAATGCATGTTATTTGAGGTTTGACATGAAAATTGCTCTGAAAGTTACTGAAGTAATAAAACTCACGAGAGAGAATGAGAGTGACTAGGTAGAACTTACGATCATAGATTAGGCATTGCCACCATTTGTAATGACTTCCAGTACTGTTGAATGCAGAAACCTTCCTTGATAATGCTTGCAATCCACAATCATCATCCTTTTGTTTTACGAAAGCCAATTCGGGAAATCTTTCAACCAAATCCAAAGCTATATCTGTTGGAGCAAAGGAAAATTTATCGAAAAGTTAGTTAATCGTTAGCTTACAAGAGTTGGTACATAACCTTGTAGGCCTGTATTTCCCAAGCGAATAATGGTTTACAATTCAAAACATAATTAAGGCTCTTTTAAAATGAATTAGGAAAAAGCTACAATACACACCCCTTATTTGGGTGTGTATCATATACACCTCTATAAAAGTTACGAATTTTTTGCAAAAGTTACGAATTTTTTGCAAAAGTTACGAATTTTTTGCAAAAGTTACGAATTTTTTGTAAAACTTACGATTTTTTTGTAAAAGTTACGATTTTTTTTTATGAAAGTTACGAGACACAAAAATGTTACGAATCATAGAAAATGTTATGAATCATATTGCTGAAAAGTTACAAAAAACTAAAAAAATGTTACGATTGCCGATGAGGTGTCACAATCTGGACCATACAATAAGTGCATATGGTACACCCAAATAAGGGGTGTGTATTGTAGCCATTTCCAATGAAGGAATTAACCTTTAAAAAACGCCAACTGACACATGATTAAGTTTTTTCCACCGCCGATGGAAACAAAAGTTTTCTCCAAATCGATTGCATTGCGCTTTGTGTCTAAATAGTGGTCTCAAATAATAGAACATGGACATATGTTGCAATGCAATCGAGTTTGAGGAAACTTTTGTTTCCACTATATAGGGGTGAAAATAATTTAAACTCAAAAGATTTAGAGATTGTCGTGCAACACATGACCACTTCTATTGAAGGAAGGGTGTGTTTGGAAAAAAATAATTTCCTAAACACAATGATCGAGTTTTATTGATTGTGAGTGATTTGTTTGTTTAGCATTTTTTTTTTTTTGCAGATTAGTCATTTGTCCAAATAAGAGAGAATATGAAAAGTATAAATGTTATGAAACGAATTTGTAATAAATCAAATAAGACCACCCTTAAATATATTAAAAGTGATTAGAAGTGAAAACTTTTTTTTTTTTTTTAAATAATAAAAAAAATAGTGAACTTTTTGGGACTTATCACTAGTTTTTATCTTGAGATGTAGTTAATAATATTGTCCAAACATACCCTGATTAAGCAAGCATGCATGCAAGTAGTAGTACATATTTAAGCAAGCATGCTAGTAGTAGTACTGTAGTAATATATTTTTATTGTGAATTCAAGAGGGATGTTACTCACCATAAAATCCGGATGTTATTACCCGAATGAGAAAAGCAGCAGCAGAATCGTCATCGTAGATGGGGTCAGACTCAGAGGGAGTCTTAATGACGTTAGGGGAAGGATCATTCTTCTTAGTACTGGCGTCTCCGGGGAAGAGCTTAGATAAAGGATCACCCTTAGTGACGTCCAATAAGTAATTAAGGGTATCCTTCTTAGCATTTCTGGCAGCCATGTCAAGCGCGGAATGACTATAATTATTCCTGATATATATCAATGACCGTCGTTTTCCCAGAAGGATTTTTATGACATGAATGTTTCCAGCCCATGCAGCAATGTGAAGGGGAGTGCAATTGTCCTGATCACCAATTTCTAGTGTCTTTTCTAGTGTCTTCAGTGCCTCTTCTAATGTATTATCAACTTGTTTCCCCTGTGCCTCTTTTAATATCTTATCCACTAACTTCGTTATGAAATCGATTGAGTCTAACGATCTTCCCGCCCCAGCAGCTATGTGAAGTGTTGTCTCTGAATATTCGTTGATCCTGGCTGTAAGACTGCCTTCATTTTCGCTGAAGAAAGTTTCGGCGCTCGACCAATCTCCTCGGAGTGCAGCTTGATAGAGTGGTATGTATTTCCAGTAGACATCCACATCCTTCTCTGTATCTGTAGATATATATACCCAGGCCACCCACCAAGCAGAAGATGATTTTTAGTTACCAAAAAAAGAACAAAAAGATGATTATTTGTTTAAGGCTATCCATTTAACCCCATTAACAATAGGATGTGAAATATATAGACATAGCAATAAATCACATATATTTCATACTCCCTCCGTTCCAAAATAAATGTCCCTTACTCTCTCTCTTATCGTTTTTCAAATCAAAAAATTAAGTACTTCCGTGTATCATGTTTCGAATTTTTTTGCACCGAATTAAAGTACTCAATGAGATTGAGTACTTTAATTTGGTGCGAAAAAACTTGAAAAACGATAAATGGAAGTACTAAATTTTTTGATTTGAAAAATGACACGACTTTTCGTAGTGGACACTTATTTTTGGAACGGAGGGAGTATTTGTTTTGCAAAAATTCCATATTGCCCGTAATGGTACTAGTGCATGCCCGAGCCCGTGCCTGAAGGCACTGCTTGAGCAATCGACACACATGCCCGTACCCATGTCCATTTTTTATGGTCCTTCGAATTTCAAAGAGGAGAAGGAGATAGTGAGAGAGAATGTGGTTTGAATTTCAAAAAAAGAGAGAGAGAGAGAGAGAGGTTTAAAATTCAGGTGTGGTGAGCTAGTGGAGGAAAAAGGTAGAGAGGGGGGGAATGAGTTGGCAAAGAGAGAGAAAAAATATAATATGATGACTGAGACAAAAATCGCTTTGTTTTGTAATATAGATAGTTCGGGCACTGTTTACCAATGACATTTAACCTTAACCACATAATTCCATGTCCTTTATTGACCAAAATGCACCGGCAGCACTGTCAAGGTTCATTAATAGAACAAAAATTTATTACTATTATTCTCGTGATGAACTATACAAAAATTGAAATACAAAAGTATGAAACATCACCCATGACTTTTGTAGGAGTCGAACCATGCAGTACCAAGGAAGAAAAACTTTACCATCGTGATGAGCCAAAACGCTTCATTTTATTGTCAAAGCACTATTTTTATATTTGAATATTCGCACTTTATACCTAGTTGGGGGCCCTATATTGGGCCTTGCTTTTTTTTTTTTTTTTTTTGGCCCTAAACGGCCACCTAGTGAACCTATGCCTAGGGCCGATCCAGATTTGGATGGCAAATACGGCCGCATGGTGGATCTATGCCTAGGGCCGACCCTGATTTGGATGGTAAATACAGCCGCCTGGTGGACCTATGCCTAGGGCCAGCCCCTGATTTGGATGGCAAATTCAACCGTGCAATTCAGTCCACTAGTAAATGTGTGCACGTGCGATGCACGTGTTTGTTTCTCATGGTACTATATTATAATGATATCTCCTAACATCACACAACTTAAAAGAGGAGGTGAATTTCGACTCCTAACCTATGATGCACGGACACGGAAACGGACACAGACACGGACACTGACACGGACACGGGGACACGTCAATTCTAAAAAAATGGGGACACGGACACGGCGGGAGACACGCCACGTGTATATTTATTTATTTATTTAATTATATATTTATTTACATGTACACATAAAAAATATATTTTAAAACTTTTAGGGGTCAAATTGATTTTTTTTTAAAACTTTCAGGGGTCAAATTGAATTTTTTTTAAACTTTCAGGGGTAAAATTGATATTTTTTTGAACTTTCAGGGGTAAAATTGATATTTTTTTAAACTTTCAGGGGTAAAATTGAATTTTTGAAAACTTTCAGGGGTAAAATTGAATTTTTTTAAACCTTTAATGGATAAATTTATAATTACTCAAAAATTTAGGGTAAAAACTATAATTTAGCATATATATACACCATCTCCTTCCTCAGCAGCCGACATATTCAACTTCTGCCCTAAAATTTCAGATCACCAGCGACTGCTACTGCCGACATCACCAGCGACTGCTACTGCTAGCAGATCTCTCTCTCTCTCTCTCTCTCGTTTGCTCTCTCTCTCTCTCTCTCTCTTTCTCTCGTTTTCTCTCTCTCTCTCTCTCTCGGTTTTCTTTCTCTCTCTCGGCTTCTCTCTCTCCCCGTGTCCCCAGCCGTGTCCCCCCGTGTCCCCACCCAAAAAAGTAACCTAGCCGTGTCCCATGCCACGTGGCGTGTCGGGACACGTTTCCCGCCGTGTCCCCCCCGTGTCCCCGTGTCGGGACACTGCAGTACGGGGTCCGGGAGAGGTGTCGGTGCTTCATAGCTCCTAACACCCCGCTTAGGCTTAGGTAACATATTGATTTATTTATTTTTTTGATCCGAAGGTAACATATTGATTCTACATGATGTTTTGCACGAGAAGCCTTTGAATTAGGCGACGCTCTATCTGTATGACAAACACCGACCTACGATATGAAAAGGAAAAAAATAATGGTTTTCGTTACTGTTATCCATAAAAATATATAACAAGGAAGATACTTGGATCAGATATAATCATTGTGATCAGCACTTCTCATTATGTCTATTCTCCCCCCCCTCCCAAATTTGACATACTTTTCCTTAGATTGAAATCAAGCATTCGTACGTTCCTGAATATGGCATGTTATATAAAATGTAGTTTCTTTGGTTTCTTAATTTTTCCATGGCATACGCATCAAGAATTTGTAGCCTACTATCTACACAACAGAAAAGATACTTGCGATTCGCAAAACTTTTTATTTGGATTTTTTAATCCAAAAAACCACAATATTGGATTTTATTTTTTTGTCTTTATTCCCAAAACTTTAAATTTGGTAAATAATTTTATACTTTTTAGATTTCTCTCGTCGAGACGAACCAAGAAACCACAAAAAATCGACGTAAAACTAACAAATTCAAAAAAAAAAAATTGTATAAGGACAAACGAAAAAACCAAACTGTTTTTTTTTTTTTTACCCAAATGACCCCTTGATTTGTTGTTTTACCACTTCGGTGATTTCATACAATAAACATGATAATTATGGTTAAAATTTTTAAGGGAGCTGCATGCGCGAACCAAATTCATAAAGGGAAGTGAAAAAAAGATTTTTTGATGGGGTGGTTTGAACAGTAGATTTGATTCGGAAATGGAATGGTTTGATAATGTTGTGTTCCATTGGTAGGGGATAAGAACCGAATCCCATTATTTTAATAACATAAATAATGGAATAAATAAGGACATAAAGGTCCAAATATCCAATGTCGGGATGTAAACATACGTATTCAAATCCCATAGGATGGCAACATAAGTAGAATTTGCAAATTGGATTCAAATTTTCATCTCTAATTCTTAATTTCTCCTTAATCTCTACAATACCAAGTATGTGAATTTACTTACGTTCACCATCGAGGAGGAAAAGAATGTATGGTATTCAAACTTAATTCTTAGTGGCAGTGGCGGAGCTAGGATTAAAAGTCCCACAGGGCCGAGTTATAATGGGAAAAAATTCAACATCAAATATTTTTCTATTCCTTATTCAAAAATAAGTTTAAAAAAAAAAAAAAAAAAAACTATCAACATCCATGCATTTCATAGTTAAAGAAAAAACCAAAATACATTTTTCAAGATTGATCATCCACCTAAAATAGAACAAAAGTAGTTTAACAATCTATCCAAGTGCAACCTGATGTGTATAGCGTTAGATACAACGAAAACACAGAGATACTTAAATCAAATGTATTGATGTACGTGTATGGAGATAAAGAGAGGCACCTGAATTGAGATTTGGGCGGTTGAGAGAGGAAGGGGGTTCGTCACTGGAGGCGGGAGCGAGAGAGTCGGGAAGAAAAGGGCTCTCGGAGGTGGGGATGGCTCGGTGGGATGGGGGGGCCTCCCTGTGCCCCTGCTCATAGGTAGCATTGCTCATTGATTCCCTACACCCAAAGAAAACTTCAAATTACGACCACTTAATTGGGGAGTTACGGGAGAGTTTCAAGTAGTTATTTCTAGTGTCTTTCAACTAGAAATAACATTTTGATAGGATTCAACATTTTGATAGGATTCATAATTCCATCCCGTAAGTGTTGGGTCTGCTTCTGCAGGTGTGTCTAAGAACTAGTGGCATTGTATGCCGAGCGAAGGCCGTGCTCATATCAATTGTTAGTGGTTTGGTTTCACTCCTGTCTTTGAATGTAATCGTTGCCGAATGACGTTTTATTGGAATTCTTGACTTTATTTCAAAAGTAAATTTTCGTACATTATACATCTTATGAATGTACAAAAACATATACTTACGTAAAGGGGCAATATATACCAAATTGGGATGGACCATCTGTTCAATTCCTTTTTGGGTTTTTCCCAGTCTTGTTTTTATGATGAAATCGTTCCTTTATTAAAACAAAAAGGGAAAATGACCAGAAAATGGGTTTTAAAACAAATAATGCCAATTACATGGGAAGGGTTTGTGAAATTCCAAAAACATGACAAGGAGAAAATAAATGACCAATACATGGTAAATTTAAGGTGAAGTACCCATATTACCCCCTTATAATTTCCCCCCAAAAAACTCAACATTACGTCAAACCCTAAAACATCTCTCCTCCCCCATTACGTGATCTCTCTCTGCTCCATCCGTCTCTCTCTGTTGCTCTCTCCGTGGCCGAAGTTGCTCTCTCTCTCTCTCTCTCTCTCTCTCTCTCTCTCTCTCGTGCACCTCGCAGCAGTCTCTCTGTGTCTCTTCCCCTCACTCTCGAAAGCAGGAATCGATCGTGAGCAATCGATTTCTCACGAAGTGGAGCCGTGATCTGGAACGAGTTTGTACAGCTACGTGAAAGGTAATCCCCCTCTTATCTCGTTATTTCAGTTATGTGCCCCAAAAAGTCTAAAGTTTGATTTTTTTACCACAATGTTCTTGCTTTTGATTTCTAGTTCTAGATATTGGAGGTTTTTATTTTAGTAATTCTATGTGCTGATTTTGGATTCGTCGAGGGAAAATAGAATGAAGGAAAATGAGATCACTTATTGACATCCATTTTTATGAGCATTAGCGTATTTGTTTTTATTGAATTTTAGCTTTGTATCTCCAAATTAATTACTTCGCAAATCCGATATCCAACCACAACATAGGTTATTAGGAACAACTTCTCAAGTACTCAATCTAGTGGCAATGGACTTCCTCAAACACCTTAGTGCTCTCGTTCTGGTTTGTCACTTCGCTGATTAATTATATGATGAGGTCTAGTAATTGGTAGGAGTAATGTAAATATCCTACTGTATGATGTATAATGTGCATGCTATGGGCCAATGTGACTATCTTCTTCATTCGATATATATTAAAAACATGGCCAGTCCAAAGGTTTAGAGTACTCTAGGCCTAGTATACAAAATGTGTCCTAAGAGTAGAACGGTTAAATAATTTTGGGGTTCTTACTGGCCGGCCCTATTTTGTCAAGAACTTTCCTTCCAAGCCCACCTCATGTCAAACACATTTCTCTAAAACCCATTTTCACGCACGGAAGTTAACAAGTAAAGCTGTCACATGAAGTAGGCGTCAGGCGTGTAGTCTTGTTGTCACTCTCTCACACGTGTAGTCTTGCTGAATGGGTTGCAGTAGCATTTAAAGTAGTGTGTGGCTACGTGCTAGTGTGCTACCCTCTCTCTCTCTCTTGGTCACATGGTGCATAGTGAATTTGCAAGCAAATTGCTACAGTTATAGGTGTGGTAGCGCATGTAGTTTTCACCAATTTTTTATGCAATTGACATCCTCAAGAATGTCGAGTGATTGTGACCTCACGTGGTGTAGTGTACTGTAGATATGACGGTGGCTGAACATTGCTTCTCTTTTAGCATGTACCGATAGGTTATTGAATCCCTGAATCTGACTTTTTCTTGCTGCCAATGGAAAGGAGAGTGAAAGAACTAAATTTGTGCACACAAAGGTTTTGGGTTCTCTGATCAAATTTAGGGAAATTTATGGCTAGTGGGGCTAGTCGGCGAGGGCCTTCTAGGGCCTAGGCGATGAGTAGTCGGCCTTCCATACCTTCTTTTACAACACTGATTGAGTTATTAAAAAAAAATCAGATTATAATTTGCTTGGGGAAGATAACAATAAAAGAGAACCAATGTGGAAAAAGGAAGACACAAAAAAACACTTATTTTTGTCCTGTTAAATGAGGAAGGAAGAAAATATGTAGTCATCAACAAAAATCATTGTATGATACTCATGAATAATTGAATATCAACTTCCTTATTGTCCTATTACATCCACCTCATCCATTGACAACATATGGGACAAAAATACAAGAAACCTTCAATTATTAATGAGATGGATATGCATGGGGGAATGAGATTGGGACTTGGGGTTGGTGCTATACTTCTTAGGAAAAGAAGTCTTAAAACCATGCCAAAAAGAATCCTATAAAGAAATAAGAAAAGTGAATGAGCTTGGCTTTTTTTGATTGTTTGAATGAGCCAAAAGTCGAGATAAGCTCGAGCCAAGTTCGAGGTTGGTTTGGTTAGCAGCCCTACTTTTGAAAGAGGGGGGGAGAAATGCTCCTGAAGTACCGGATAGTAGCTCTCTTCTTTTCTTAAGTTTTTTATTTTAAATTATGGACAATTTTTTAGCATTTTCCATTAGGTGGGAGGCATTTCCACATTTTCCCCATGTGAAGTTGTTAATTATTACCTACCTTCTTTTGTTATTGCAAAGTGTGAAGCATGCATGTGCTCTATGACCAACATAAACAATGACCATCGGCTACTTTAAAGTCATAAAGAAGAACAGAAAGTAGTGTGAAGTTTAAAGCCATTTGGAAGATTTTTATAGCATTTGATGAAGCCCTAAATTTCTGTCTACACTATCTTTGAAATATTTATGGAATGATTCTCGTTTGAGCTACGCTTATATGAGCGAAAAGTCGAGACAAGGTCGAGCTGTTTGTTTCATTTATCAGCTCAATTTGGGGGCACTGGATTACAAATTATAGCATCACAATTTTCTAAAACGGTGAAGTGTGGATGTGGATTATGTGTTGCATGTAATATTTTTTTTTCCGTATTTTTTGTTCTTTTTCACCACTCTTGCGAGAGGCATGTTGGCTTCATACTGGTTGTGCATGCACTGCTTATGCATTGACTATGGATTTAGGTAACTCCATGCATTAACCATTTGTGTTTTTCCATGCAGATCAAAACAGTAACTCCTTCCGAAAGGGAACAAAACGTTTCCGCAAGTATAATCAGGTAATATGGATTTTTTTTCCTTTTATGTTCTCTGTCTCTTGAATCTACTTCATTCAGAGACGTTGATCGTCGTATTTATATACTCCTACAAAACAACCTGACTAAACTAGATATGTAGTCACCTACCACACTACAGCTCCTAAAGCTCTTACATAGCTAAGGAATTTCCAGGCTCCAGCTCAGCATAACTGCTTAAACGGACTAAACTTAACAAACTAATTACTGAGACTTAGCTAATCGCTTGCTTTGAATCACTTAAGCCACTTGATAGACTCGTTCGTGCCCTGGAAAATTGATGGTGGAAGTTTTGTACGCCTCGAACTTGTGCTTGACACCAAAATGTGGAAATGGTTAATGTAAAGTAAGAATAACCGTAAGTCACACTAACGAGGGAACATCTTGATCCTTGTTTTGTTAGTGTATAACTTTGTCCCTTAAAGTGGAAGTCCACTTCCACATGCTTTTCCTTGCATGTAAAATAGGATTAACGAGCCACCGTGGCTTGCTAGGAAACAAGATTACAAAGCAACAACACGGTATCCCCACTTTGGATCTTATGTCAATAGCATCGTTGGCCCATTTAGCATTGGAGAGAAAACTGAAATGAGGAAGTTTTCTTTCTTTGAGTCCTTATTGAAAATATCTTTGGTGTACCTTAAATTCGACAACGAAAAATTAGGTAGTGTTGCGGCCTATATTAAGAATGACAAGCCTATTAATGTGGGTAAAGGGCGGTGATAAAGGGCTTAAGCCTAAACTTAATAACTTATCTTGTATTCTCCTCAAGTAAAGTAAAGAAAGTTTATTAATGTGATCATGTTTCGTTTGTGTCATTCAGTGCGCTCAGGTGTTCGTGGGCGTGTTGGGTGAGCAATTCCAAGTAGAGACAAAAGTGAAGCCATGATATTATTAAGAAATTTACTGCCATTATTGACATCTAAAGACTTAATGGAAGGGAAAATTTAGTGGAAACAAACACTTTAAATAGAAGGTACAGGGAACAACAACCATAACCTTTGGTAAGGTCATCGAAAAATGTAAGATAATGTCTAAAACCATCAAAGGAAGTGATTGGGGAAGGTCCCCATAATTATAATTTATTACTAATGTAATTGTGTAATTTTGTGTTCTTCAATATACATTATTGTAATCTTACAAAAATAATGTGCATGTCATCCTTGTCTTGACAGTCTTTTTTTTATTGTTTGTTGAATTGATTGTAGGGAATATGGTGCGGAGTAAGGCGTTGCACGGAAATCTACTATACCAATTGAAGAGTTGGATGATGTTCCCACCAAGCGTCCAGCGTATGGATATAATATTTTTAGTGTAAGTTTTCATAAAATACCTTCCAAATGTGTAGTTCAAAAATTGTGGATTGTTTTTATTGAGGATTAAAAATCTCATATTCCCCCGTCTGACTTTCTATTCGTTAACTTTTTTTAGAGCCGATTTTATTAGGGGCCTACGTTTAGGTCTCGGAGAAGGGGCACGCGGATTCATTGGACATGTC
>JADGMU010000688.1:0-25790 GCA_016920895.1 Vaccinium myrtillus | reverse complement strand
CAAAGCTGCTGCTATCATCACTTCTTGAAGGCTTGAAGCTAAAGTCAACATATCTATTCACCCACCCTCCATAACTTATACAACTTCCAACCACAAAAAACAAGTTACAAGTTAACTAAAATTATATATCCCCATAGTTCAGTATAAGGGATAGATCATTGCCCACCTCATACTGATGCGTAGCGGGTTTTAACTCCTATCTTATTTTCTCGTTTGGATGAAGGATGAATAGGGTTTTAATGTTTTTATTACTACTCCTTATCTCTCACTAAATAACAACAGGGGCGACCTCTGTTTTAGTACCCATTGGCCTCGATTGGCTATGGGATGAGGAGTATAAAATTATACCCCTTGGTTAAAAACAAAGACCAAAAGAGAAATCGAAAGACTAAAAAATGATTATGATTATATTACCCATAGTGTTTTTAAAGACTAAAAAATATACTAAAGATGTAATTAATTCAAAATATAATATAAAAATTACTAATTAATAAGTAAAAAAAGCGTAATTAAAAAAAGAGCAAAAATTTAGGTTCATATTATTATAATGAATAATTAAAAAAATAATAACTAAATTTTTTTATTTTAGATATAATTAATAAAATGAATTATTTACTGAAAAGTATAATTAATTTAATTAGTATTGTATTTACGTATTCATTTTATTATAAAATCTAATATGACTGTACCAGGGCAAATAAATCATTTGTCAAGTTTTTACATCATTTACCCAACTTTATCCCCCTTTATCACAAATTCATCCAAACCACATATTATTTAATCTCCCCTCCATAAATGTCACATTAATGTGGGTTCCTCCTTACTAAATAATACTCCTTACTATATTATCCCCCCTTACTATTTAATCCCACCAAAACTTATCCCGCATCTAATCGGGGCCAATTATATCCCCACTCATCCCCCTCAATCCAACCCAGACACTCTAATTTATTCTTATCCCTCCATCTCAATTACAAAACAAACAAAGTATTATTTTATCCCCCTTATTACTAAAATCTTCCAAACCAAGGAGTACTATTTAATCACTCCTCCATAAATATCACATCACTGTGTGCTCAGCCTCCATAAATAACACTTCATACTATCTTAATTTCCCTCCCACATTCAAAATATTTAGATACATATTTGATCTTCTTTGTATTAACTAATCAAAAATTAAACATGCATGTATTACTACGATTCACTATCTTATGGATTATGTAAATAAATTACCCAATATTCATGAATTATGCATAGAGGTTTGCAAATGTGTATTCTTAATAATAAAAAAAATTAATTCAACCTTAACTTCTTCAACATGAAATGAGTATTATCTACACTAATTGACCAATGACTAGTGGAATTTTAGTGTTAAAAAGAGGGCAACTTCATGATTCGACTTGGGGAAATTTAATTCAAACTGAGGGTTCAACTTGACAAAATGCATAGAAATCTAACCAATTTAATGGAGAAATGTGTAAGTTAGTGGGGTCACTTGACCCATGGTATTAAACTTGAGAGGAACGAGTGTCCCCAACCCTAGAGAGAGAAAGAGCTTGAGAGGATAGTTTCAGATCTGGGAGGGGGCTGAGGCCGCCGCCTCTCCCTCTACCCCCTCCCTCCCCTACTTCGGCCAGCCTCCCCCCCTCCTCCTCTCCTCCCTTTTTCGACCCCCACCTCTCTCCTCACCCTCCACCTTTCATCTCCATTTCTCTTTCCTTTCACCCCTCTCCTCCCTCCGCCGCCTTTCTCCGCCGCCCAATACCCTTCCCTCCGCTTCCACCTCCCTGGTTTGGGTCCGATCTGTGAAGGTTCGGAATTTTAGGGTCCTATTTTGGCCTCTCCAGTGAATAAGCCGTCGGTTCCGGCGCGGCGTTTTTTGACAGCAAATTTCTTCCACCGGAGCTTTTGTTATTTATTTTTCTGTTTTTATGTTTTTTCATTTTTGTCTTTACCCCTTTTTAGGTGGTTTGTTTAGCCCCTTTACGGGTGCTTTGCTCCCTGCGTGGAGTGTTTTTGTTCTATATTTCATCCGTATTTCATGCTTAATGGTTTGAGCTGGGTGTGCCTTAGGATTCTCTACTATCAAATCGAGGACAGATTCTTTGCCGGCACCTAGTGCGGGTTTGCTTCAGCAGGTGTGTCTGCGAGCTTGAAAGCCTGTGTGCTTTTTCAGTAGCTCGGGTCTTAGATTTTGATAGTTTTGGTTCATTCTTGTATTCAATGATGTAATCTTTGCCGGATGACTGTTTATGATATGACTTGATTGTTTGAAAAAAACAAAAAAAAAACTTGACCCATGGTGACTCCGCCCATGATCCTAGTGGCTATGGAATCGATCTAGCCTGAGACATTGTTTGGAGGAAGGAACAGTCAATGTATATGAGGCTTTGGTAAACAACCTTTGATTCACCAATTTTTACTGACTAGTACATCATACTCCCAAAAAATTTCTATCTGGATTTTAAATTTGGATACAGGAAAACAAAAGGTATGGAAAAAATGACGTGAGGTGAAAGATGTTGAATTGTCTTTCCTTTTTAGAAGGGTGAGAAAATTAATTGACATTTTCGTGATAAAGAACAAGTACTCTGGAGTCTGGACAAACAATTTTTATAGAGATGCAAGTGGTGCATTTTCGGCCTTGTCCGTTTTGGGCTTCCATGAGTTGGCCCATTTTCTGCCACTTGCCCCATATTCCAACATACCTGGTGTTTTGGTTCTCCTCGTGGTTTGTAGGCCCATGGGCTGCTGACCGCTTGCCTTTAACTTTATAGCCATAGCCAGACTTTTGATGGAAGAAAACAAAATGGGCCATGGGGGTGTTTGTTTTTCTATCAAAACTTCTAAATTTAATTATAAATAGGAATGACTCTTGTTTTTCTATCAAAACTTCTAAATTTAATTATAATCGTATTATTTGAATATTATAAGATGGGTTGAGAAACAGATTTTGTAGCATAATATTGTTTCAAATTATATTAATATGAAAAACTAATTTTGATTTTTTACTTTAATATTTTGTGAACCGTCTATGTGATTGTGTATTTTGTGTGTGGTGGAGCTACATGAACCGTGTTGTTGAGCAATGTGAACTTTCTATGATAAGTCTAAGTGAATAATTTACAAGAACTGTGTATATTATTGTGTGACGGGACTATGTGAAATTGTGAACTATACTTAATTCACAACGATTTACATAGTGAATTGTCCGCTTCACATAATATTTTTTTTTATTTTATCTTTACACAATTTCATGGTCAATATGATCTTGTTTGGTAGATATCGTCGAGTATGTTCCAAAAATGTAATTTTAAAAAAAAATTCAATATCTACAACAAAAGATATGATATTTTGAAAATTGAAATTAGGGAGAAAAAGTAATGAATACAAATAATTATTTAGTAATGTTGAAATATTGTTCCAACCGTTCACCATATGCCAACGTAGTAATTTGTTGTTCAAATCACACAAAATAAAAAGGTAAAGAACCAATCATACATTAATAGTGCACCATATGATAATGCTGCATGATCATTGAATTATTTTATAATGTTTAGATGCTCGCATTTGGAAATACAGAACTATTTAAAAAATAAACATTTAGGCATGGACTAATTTATGCCCAAACCTAAACTACGAGGCCGGCCTCTAAAAACCTTTATATGCAATCCGTCGAGCTTGGGGCCGGATGGCCCAACTATTGGCCCATATTTAGGCCTATGTTGACTGAATAAGCACTTGATTTTTTAAATTAAAAAATACATTTATTAGTTTCGCGCTAAATTTTTGTTAATTTGTTTGTTTCGGCTAGAGGAATCGGAAAAATAAAAAGTTACAATCCAAACTAATTTTTTTTTTAATAAAGCCAAAAAATCTGGCTTTTCTTTATTCAAAAATTGAGTTTTGATCATAAATTTTTAAGTTTTTTGATTCTTCTCGTCAAGAAAAACCAATAATTCGCAAAAATTTGACGCAAAACTAACAAAGCTAAGGAGCTTATTTAGCCAAAACAAGCCTTGCTTGGTCAATTTTTCTCGTCTTTGTTAGTTTCACGTCAAACTTTTATGGATTATTGGTTCTTCTCAACTAGAGGAATCGGACAAGTAAAAAAATGTGATTCATACTCAAATTGTTGTGAATAAAGCTAAAAATTTAGGATTTTTTTTATGATTTTTTTTTTCTTTATTCAATTTTATGTTGGATCCTTTTTTTTTTTTTTTTTTACTTTTCTAATTCCTCTTGTCAAGCAGAATGAATAATATACAAAATTTTAACACAAAACTAATAAAATGTGAGAAAATTTTGAATAAAGACCAAAAAAAAAAACTATTGGTGTTCCACTAAGAAAAATCCAATTTAGTTTTAACCCAAAACTACTCCATTCCACTAACAAACCCCCAAAAAAAAAAAAAAAACCAATCAATTCCCAATAACTATGAAAAAAAAAAAAATGGTATCATCATCAATTTTTTCCTAAAACTAAAGTTAGTGGAACAAGATCTAAAAAACCAAAACAACAAAAAACTAAAAAAACATAGTTAATGGAACAACCCTTAGCCAAAATACCCCAAAGTGTTTTTCCTCGTTTTCATACATTGCTAAATAGGTAATTGTTTTCAATTATATCCTTCATATAGTTTCGTTGTTTGATTTTTGTTTTCAAGCCCTTACTTTGAATGAGGTTATTTTTTTTCTTTTCAGAAACTCTTTAAAATATTTTTTAAATACATTGAACCAATCATTTATGTGTCACCCATCTCGTCCCATATAATCCGTGTACATTTAGTGTATAACAAATGGTTTACGCATAGTTTTTTTTACATTGAAAATGACTTGGAAAATGGCAACTACATTGATCAACAATTAAAAGTCAATGTTGATAAAGTCCAGGAACCTACTCCTTCCCTATTATGTACAATTTAAACCTTCCATGGGCCGGGCTGGACTTGACCTCTAATCTGGGGGTGCTACGCACCGTACCGCCGGCCCCTAGGCCTTCCGATTGGTAAAAAATTAAAACATATCCAGACTGTCCAAAACACGATCGGACGATTGAGCGTGCACAACACCCCGAGTCCCTTGAGCTCATATAAACTGGACATTAGAAAAATCCCTTTGTATTTTCTAGAATCCCTTTGTATTTTTCTGTTTTCTAGCATTTCAATTCAAGTTGTCAACTAGATCATAATCAATCAGTATTAACTCCTGTCGTAATCTCCCACCAGTTTGGTACCCCAATACTTTAAAGCCTTGAATTATTGCATTCCCTCGCTCTCGCTGACCACAACAGCATAAATTTGAGCCATTCCTTATTTCTTTATTTTGATTAGTCGACTCGATCGTTTACAAGTCTTGATGTGCAATGTGTGCTTGTTACTTTCACCATTTCCCCCACTCCGCTATATCCATGTATCTATCAGCCACGTAATTACGAAGATGATAATACTGGCTAATGTTTCACACCAAAATGGATATTATTATACTGCACAACCAAAAAAAAAAAAAAGGTATTTATTGGCTGATCTAGGAATTTGAGGAAGCATCAACAGGAGAAAAATATGTCATCAAAATTTTCAGCTTATTTTATCTAAATTTAGGAAAAATTGGTCCATACTTACAAACTGAGAAATTAAAAAACTTTGATCAAAGAGATGAAGAAATAGAAAAGGTAGGGGAGTGATTTCCACATGTGGATAACAATTTGGAAGCATGAATATCAATTACCTTCAATAAAAAAATTGAAGTTTTATACATACCAAGCAAAGCTTTACAGAGAGGAAGTGATAATCAACAAAATATCATAGGAACCTACAAAATTAGGGATGGGTACAAGTGTAATTAAGTAGGGGACACATAAAATGTAGGATTAACTTGTAGGGGTACAAGTGTAAGGATACAAAAGGCAGACATATCACGTGACCCCGTGGACTTTATATGAATCCTCCACTCTGTATATTCATCGGGATAACGTGTACAATATTACGAAGTCTTTAACATCTTGTAAATGAAAGGGGGTTAAAAATCATGATCCTACACTTAAAAGACGCACATAATAAGTTGTAAAGAAGTTTAAAGAAATATTCTTCCCCCTATTTTGTAAGAATACTTTGGTGATATTAAAACCAAGTTCAATAAAGCAACAGATTTAGACGATGAATGGATAATCAAGAAAGAGCTAAATGTGTGTTGTAAAGTGATCTGGTTATATGGTATGTATATTCCGGCAATAAACTCTGTGTAATCCACAAATTTCTGTTGGAGAGAACTGGAATATTGAAATGGAAAATAAACACAAAAAATCGAATCGCAATGCTGCAAGACACGTTCTAGGAACGCTATCTTTTAGGCAATATTTTCCCCTTTCTGGATTGAACCACGAGTACACAACGGAATAATGAAAATTCTGCCTTCAGGATACAATGCAACCCAATTGATATTGTTTGGTTCAGATTATGTATGAACTGACCAAACCAAGAACACTAAATGTATTTAACTGATAATGCCACAAGAACGGAAACGGAAAGATGAGCACTGGACTAAAGAATTTCGGTCTAATGGACTCGTGGGAATTAATCCCTTTAAATAGCCGAATGGTGGCTTGTACCAAGAGTCGCAACTAGTGACTTTTCCAAAAGTCACAAAGCTTCATGAAGCACCTCTTAGTTAATCATCACCACTTTCTGAAACAATACAATACATAACATCCCTTGGCTAATTCACCAGCATCCAAAAGATGCTAATAACACCGAATGGTGCATACCCGAAACAAGTCCAGTGGGCCCCTAAGGCAAAACTTAAAAACTAGTTTACATATAATTTTAATTTTGAAAATTATCCAACAATTTCTAGTACTAACTTGTTGTTCAATCCAATAATACCATCGGGGTCCTTCTAATTAGGATAAGTACTTCAATCGAAATGAAGGTGATGCACGTACCCATCATCATAAGATAATTGGTAGTTGGCCCAGTGGCAGCTAGACATGATAAGGCAAATTTTAATTGGCTGTCATTAAGGTTTAAAACGTATATTAGAATGTATAAAAAGTATATGGAATAGTGTGAAAATGTATTGAAATATGTAAAAAATGTGTAGCAATATGCATGTGTTTAAACGTATTGGGGAGGTTGTGTATCGTATAGCTTTATCGTTGTAAATAGCTCGAGTGCACAATGTATTCCAAGTGTCCATGCTCTGAAAGTGCTTAACGCATCCCGAACACATCCTCAACTACAAGGAACTTGTGACATCCGTTCCTAACATGCATGTGCATTTCATATGATAGTGCATTTCATACATACTTTTATTTAATAAATCATTTGATGCGTGACAAGTCATGTTATTGACAGTGCATGGATAGTTTGAGTGTAGTATAGTCCACATTAAATACCTCATATGCTTGTGTCCCAATTATGTGTGTAGTTGTGGTATAAAAAAAAAAAGAAGAAGAATCAGAAGTCAAGGGGACGGAAAGTCTGATGAGTGGATTGGCATTAGTTATTGTTTGTGGAAAAAATTTACAAGAGGGGAGGACACCTCATGGTATATTGACTTCTAGTCAATGGGGGGAAGGATTTGGTTACTACTTGTGGAAAATTTTGGCAAAAGGGGACACCTCACCCCTTAAGGGATGAGATTGGAGGACTTTGGAAGACCAAGACTTTCATTTTTCTGCCTCAACCACCAGAGAGAGAGAGAGAGAGGCTTGAGAATTCTGAGTTAAGGTACGAATTTTATTCTATAGTATTTCAACTCGTAAAATTATGATATTTTAACTGTAGTTGTATTTTGGTGTTATAGAGATCGTGTAAAATTTTTAGAATTTTTAGGGAAGTATAGAATTTATTAAAAAATGTTTTATTGAACTGCTGTCTGTTGAAACCAGTTGCTGGCAGCTCTGCCACACTTCACGAAAACGGTCATAACTTCTAGCGTGGATATCCGATTTGTACACCGTCTTTTGATTATGAAACTAGACTCACATACCTTCGAAATGATGTAAGGTTTGTGCCTTAATTCCTTCCAGAGAATAGCAGTTTTTAATTTGAAGTTGGAGAAAAATCTGTTTTGGGGAATTTTTTAGCAAGCTTTGGGTTTGTTTGACGGTTGATTAAAAATGGTTACAGAGCTCAGAAAATTCTGAATTTTTGATATGATAATTATGTATGAGTCTGGAGGTTGTGGTAAAAATTTCGTTGGGATCAGATAAGTAGATTAAATCTGAAAATTCATAGCGCGCAGTACTGCTGGGTCGTAGGATGCATTTTTGTGTATTTCACTTGCATTTGGGCATGAATTTTGGCAGTGAGCCTTATGGGTACCGTATAATTGGTATTATAGGTGGTGAAATCGTAAGAATGGTCGTGGTTATGCTTTCGGTGCGTGGAGGTTAAGTTGATAGCAGAGTTTGTCCTTTCGTGGCAGGTGAGAATGTACAGCTTCTATAATAAACAGAAATGTGTTTTTCCAAGTTGTTTTGTGGTTATTACTGCTTTTGAAACTTTTTTATGTGTTCAAGTATGTGTTGGCAATATTTAAGTATGGATGGATCAAATGATTTTAGTGATGGATCAAATGATTTTTGGTGGATGGAAAGAGAATGTTTTATGCCTCTTGTGCCAATGTTTTATTTTGCAAGCTTGGTTGCTGCTTGCTTTATGTTGTGCAAGCTTGGTTGCTGCTTGCTATTTGTTGTGCAAGCTTGGTTGCTGCTTGCCGGTAAGCTTTGCTTACATTGTGGGTTGCACCTACCATTGGTGATAAAGAATGGCCCTCGTCACCGCCACTATATGTGAGCCTGTGAACGAGGTAACGGTACCATCATAACTCCCGGTCGTGAGGTTGACGACTCGTTGGCACATTTGGTAAAATTAAATGTTATTGCTTTACTGTGAAAGAAAATGTGGATAATTTTGCAAACTTGCACAGATGTGTTTTTGAAATGGGCCGTGTTTTAAGATGGGCCGGTGGGCCGTGTTTGATATGAGCCGGTGGGCTGTACTTTTGAAAGAAATACGGTGGGTTGTGTTTTGAGATAAAAGTGTTGGTGTGATGTTTATACTTTGATCCATCTAAATACTTATCATTTCTATTTATTATGTTGCTAAGGTACATTCTCCTGTAACCTTTTTGGTTGCAAATTCCCAGTTGAGCTAGACGTCGGTCCACTACAGTGCCAGTCAGGTGTTCCTAGAGGTTGTGTTTTGTTATTTTGTCGGTGTGAGGGTATTGTGAATAATCTGTATTTTTCTGTGAGGTTGGTGTGGTTGTACAATTGTTGAGGAGGTGTAAACACCTGTTTTGTTTATGGCAGTTGAGTTTGGTGTAATAATATCTTTTGTTTGCTTCCGTTACGAGTTGCAGTTGAGCTTTGTATAATAGTTTTTGTGAGTAGCCTAAAAGGCGTATAGATGGTGACGTGTTATGCCATTTTGTGCAGGCTAGATTGTGCTAGAGTGGGGTGTGACAGAACTGACGTTGGATGAAGGTGCAACTTTCAAGGAACAAGCCGTCAGGATAGTAGACGACCAAGAGAAGGTATTGCGAAGAAAGAAGATCAAGCTTCTCAAAGTTCTGTGATGTCATCAAGGTATTGAAGAGACAACATGAAAGCGTGAAGATTCGCTAGGAGCCTATCATCCTCACTTCTTTAAGGACCGAGGTACTGTCTTTAATTTCAAGGACGAAATTCCGTTTAAGGGGTAGATTGTAAAAACCCGATTTTATTAATTATGTTAATAGCATAATATTATAATTTGAATTTCCCTAACAATTTGATAACTATCTAGTGTATATAGAGATATGTATGTGCATATAATTGTATCTTTGAATTTGACTTAGAGAGAACTTATCTCCTCATATATCTCAATTTATCCCTTGTATCTCTCCGACCAACATAATCCCACTCCTCAAATCTCTCTCCTATCTCTATAACTACCCACTTCCCTTTAAACATTTCCACAACTCTCAAATTCCTCTTCCCCCCATATAAACAGTCCAAACTTTTGTAGCAATTCTCCTTCTCACTATCGGTTTGTATATTTTCCTTTTTTTATTTCTCTCTTTCTCTTATGAAAGTTGTACAAGTCTTTCCCTCACAATTTATTTATTTTTCTTTTTATCGGAGAGGTTCCACTTTCTCAGTAATTTAATTGTTCAAATGCGCGGGTTTCCTTGGAGTGAAGATTGTGACGTTAGATTGAAAATACTATTCCAAGTAATATGTATTCATTTCAGACTGACATATATATACTGATAGATATTTGCCTTCTTAGAGTTGGATTTGTTGGACTGAACTCATTTCAATCCGCAGGAATTTAATTCTATTATATAAGCTGTACGTACACATATATGGTAGCTAGCTAGGTTTGATTAATGAATCTCCATTGATTATTAATCCATCGCGACATATATAGGAGGAGGAAATGGGTGGATCACCACCAACAACATCTCTTCTTTGTGCCTGCAGCTTGGCCTTTTACTACTATTTTTCCCTCCTGGGCTTGCTTCAGATTGCTCGAGCTCAAAATGGTACTACCCCTGCTTCCGAAGGTAATCCTAACTGCTCTCTCTCTCTCTCTCTCTCTCTCTCTCTCTCTCTCTCTCTCTCTCTCTCGTTCACTGTTTTCATGTTTGGGAGATTCCACCTGCATGGGGTTAATACGGACGTAGAATTCGTACTCAGTAGAGGCCCGAACTACATGTATATCTCCATTAGTAACAAAAAAATGTATTCCACGTATATAGGTGTTCTTATAAGGACTCCCTGTACCTAAGCTTATGTAAGGACTCTCCTTTCTCTAATCATTTCCCAATTGAATTTTGATGATTAAAACCGTTCAATGTGTTTAGATCGTGTTTTTAATGATCTACACAAGGAATCATAAAAAATATCAAGAAGGGCTTCATCCAAACAGTTTTCCATAATAACCATAGATATACAGTTTATCAAAAGCTGCTCAGAACAAGCCTTTCCCGGTCATTTTTTTTTATGATTCCTCGCTTGGACTCTTAAAAACACGTTCTAAACACATTGGACGAGTCAGATCATCAAAATTCAATCGGGAAAAGGGAGTCCTTACATAAGTCCTTATAAGAACACCTATATACATATATTTTATCGAAAACTGTTCGGATGAAGTCCTTTCTTGTATTTTTTTTTTTGCGCTTCCTCCCGTAGACCTTTGCTTGCCTCCAAAAGTTGTATCTCAGAGTGCTAAACCCCAAGCGTAGGGCTACGTAGTCGAATGCAAGTATATACTCGGAAAGTCCGAGGTCGAACCACAGAGAACGGTTTTATGGAGTGAAGTGGCCTATCGATCTATTCAGTGTTTTTTCGGCTGTGGGTAGCCAACCCTTTTGTTTCTTGATTTTTGGTAATTTTAAAAAAACTAGGATTTTCAACTTTAGACTAAAAATATGGATTTACTTGAAATTAAATTAAGAAGGCTCGGGCCAAGGTTCACACCACCTATAGTCTAAGTAAATTTATAAATCTCACAATTCAACGCGATCGAGCTACACGGTAATTGTGTACTCTCTCGGGAGATAATTCAATGAAATCATTTTTTTTCTTTTCAGTGTTTCGTTTAACCAAGGCTTGATCATAAATTTGTTAAACCCTCAAAGTGACATTGATTTAAGCATTATGCGTGCCAATGTTTTTGTCGACGCAAAATCAAAAACATAACAACTTTGAGTTTTAAAACGATAGCTACAAGCCCGGGTTAAACATAAACAAACTTTATTAGCACGGGTGTGAGAATTTTAAATCTACTTAGGCCATAGAGTGATGATCACCCTAGGCCGGGCCTTAACGACTACTCCTCCATAAAAGATGAGTGTGACAAGAAAATGATGAAAATTAAACTAAACATAATTCTTAAACCAAGAAATTGAAAAACAATTTCTGAGATGAGAAATTTAAAAGTACGAACTTAAAATTCTGAAAATTAACACAATGGAAATAAATTACAAGATTTACCTAGCACAAATTCTTGAATTGAACTCTTCTTGAAAACTTGGAGATTGCAAATTGAGAAAACAGAAGAAGGAAACTACTGAAGTAGAAAATAAAACAAAGGCAGAGAGAGAGATTGATTTTCTTCCGATTGGCCCCCCATCCCATGCAGCAAAGCTGCTCTTTTATAAGCAGAGGAGGCTGGACTTTTATCCAGTGTTGTGTGCGCATGGGAGAATATGTGAAAGATCAACGGCTGAGATTCAAGCAGGGGGTGATCGGATGAACCAAGAGCCGACACATGAGACCACCAATTAATTCCTCCGCTGAGATGCACATGGTGGTGCATAATTGAAATTTCCACGAGGATTCTCACAACGCAATTGGTCAATGAATTGGGTAATTACGCGGGACTTAATATCCCAAGACTTGACATTGATGCTCCACTGGGAACCATTTGCGTATTGATTCAGTTTGCGATGCTCTCGATTAATTTTCAAAACGGAGTCCGATTGGGGTGCAGGAACAGTCAAATTTCTTCTTTTATTCCAGGGATAGAACAGTATAACTTTTGTCATTTATGTGCTTGGCATGTGTTTCGTAGGACAGAATCTGATATCATCCGGACTCCGCGAAATTTATTTCCATTTACTGATTCCCAGCCGCTCCACTGACTTCTTGCCATCCACTCTTCTGACTTTCTTTTCCATTTTTGTTTACTTTCCTTCATGCATTTATTGCCAAGGTTGGTTGGAGAATTATCCAGTGTGGCGCGTCACATTCTCTGCAACATCGGATGCACCATATTTATCCCGTTTTTTCCTGAAACACTCAAAACAAACCTTACGTGCAATATCTTATAAAAATTAATAATAAACATAATAATAAGATCAAACTTGAGGACTTAAGCCCACCAATATTTACATATTTGTGTGCTTATCAACCTTTCAAAACAAGTTTTAAACATATTGAGCGATTCGGATCATCGAGATTCGACCCTGATCCACGAGGTCCGGATGGAATTACTGTGAGGGATCCCTCACTAGATCATTTTTGTTTATACATATAACCAGATATCCGGGTCAGCTTTCGCGTACCTTGACGAGCGAGGGGCCCATTTAAAGCTAGATGGACTGGCACCAACGGAATTGAAAGAATCTACGAGTTTTTGAACCGGAGACCTTAGGAGGAAGCAAATCCCAAAGTGTCAAGATTTGACCACCTGGCCAACCAAAGGGTTATTCCATAATACAGTATATATTGCTCTTTACTAGCTGGTTTTGAGAAGGAGACAAGAGAGTGTGTTCATATTAACTACCCGTCATTAATGGTTGATAGCTTCAAGTTAGTAAGGGGGTGTTCCACTAACTCAGTTTTTAAAAAAAACTGGTTTTCACGGTTTTTTATGTGATGTGTTGTGAGAGAATGACATATCTCGGTGTTTGAAAAAAACAGTTTTTTGTTAGTGGAGCACCCCCTAAATCTTTCATTGAAGGGACTTGTAGGAGCCGAACGTATAGTATAGAACTATTTTTACAAATCATTTCTTGGCCTAACAACTGTTTTTTTTTTTCCCCTCAACTCCTGTTGGATCACTTGGATCATTTCTTGAAGATTTGAACGCTATAATTTTTTTGATACACATATTTACTGATGTGGTTTCGCATTTCTTAAACCAATTAACTCTGTTCAAGAACTGACAATTTTATGTTGTGGTTTGACTTTGAAAAGAATTTGGAGTGCTGGAATATTGATTCTTACGAGAGCTCTTTCCCCAAAAGAGTGATTTTGCAGGAGTAATAAAACGTCAGTAAAAGTTGATGGAGATTGGTTCTCAAGATTAGTTAAGTTGTGCATAAATTGACCCGAGACGCTTTGGTAAAAAAAAATCCTGTAGAGTATATCTTCGGCTCTTCTGTCATCTGTGGTGCGAACAAGTAGGTGGAAGCTTGCATGGTCATTTTTCTTTTGCTAGTACTAGTACTTAAATTTTGGGGAAGGTGAGAATTGTATAAATTAGACCTTTTCCTTTCTTTTAGTTTTGGGTGATAATGAGTCAACTACACACGTCCTTCAAAATTATTAGTTTGCTTCCTCTGAAATTTTCTTTCTTTACTTTCAACTAATTGGGTCACCATCCAAACTTTAACTCCTTAGACCTTGTCTTAGTAAAAGCTTTCGGACGAAGTTGGATGATAGAACTGTATTGGCAATTGACTTGTTTGTGTTAAAAGTTTATTTTCAGCTCTAAACTATTTACTTTTTTTGGAATTTCGGACAGTGAGTGCTTTGAACTCCGTCTTCAGCCAATGGGGAATATCTGCGACATTAAATCAACGGAACATAAGTGTAGAACCATGCAGTGGAGCCGCCATTGACGACTCGACCAGCATCGACTCCACCAATTACAATCCCGGTATCAAATGCAGTTGCAATGGAACTGTTTGCCACATTACCGAACTGTAAGACTTACTAGCAAACACTACTAGGACTTCTCACCCGAACACCCCATATGTTACATATCATGTCTCATTGGTACTTTTCTCAAAGAATGCTGGATTTTTGTCTAATGGCATGATCCATCAGTCAAGCCAGAAAGTGTTAAACGCTAAAGGTAGACATGGGAAATGAATGCATTAAGGGACGAGTTAGGAGTGAGAACAACTAAAGGTTGGTTGGTAGATAACCGTTTGAGATGAGATGAGATGATCATTTGCGCCTGTTTACCAATTTAAAATAGTTCTTATCAATAAGAACTTCAAGTGACTGATGGATGCTGGAAATGTGATTTGTGAAAGTGGAGTTTGGTTCCTTACCGTATTGCAGGACTTCTTTGGAAGCAAATGAGGGAATTGAAGACTAACAAAGTAGAACTTTATTAAACTTCAAGGAGGGTTACAAATTGATCAAACTCAAAATTACAATCGATAAGTGAATTACGTTACTCCTAGTCCTAGAAAGTGCTGTAAAGTACAAGAAAGTACAAATGATAAAAAGAAAAGTCTTTGGGCGATTGATCGGGGCTTCAAATTGTTGTAGATGATTGATATTTATAGGCTTCCTCTTATCTTCTTTGAATTTGAATCTTCAACTAGTTTCCCTTTTGAATTTGAATTAGGCGGTTACATCCTTGAAACAAGGAACTAATCTGGATAACATCTTCGTTTGAAATATAACTGCCTTTGTCTTGATCCTTACAGGTAACTTCCTTGTCTTAATTCAAATATTCTAACGTACTTGTTTACTGGTTGCCATGTATTGGACAAAACTTCCTTTGGCTGCCACGTACGTAAGCTTATCGATAAACAGAGGTTAAATAACTAATGAATGTAAAACGGGTGTCTTTTAATGATTGGCTGCCACGTATTAGCCTTATCGATAAATGGCTACGTTAATTTTATGGTGTAAACAGCACGGTAGATAAATGAAGGGTGATTTGAATGATAATGAATGAGAAAAACTGTTTGAGCTGGATGGTTTGAAGTATACTGAGAGAGGTAAAGGATATGAAGCCCAAAGGAGAGAGCGAGCTGAGGCAATAGAAAACTACGATGGCCGGCCCTCAGTGTAACAGGAATGAAGAATTCTTGCAGTTACTGCAGTATTATTTTCTCATAGAACCAAGTGCAGGAAATCAATTTGGCTTTTCAAACCCAGCAACTAGTACAGATATGCGTTGAGTTGGGTTGAACGAAGTTTTCATAAGTTCATTTTCTATTGGCTGTTAGTGGTAGGAATTCAATTTTTAGTCAAGCTACCATGATTTATTATGCAGTTGAAGAACCTGGATTTATGAACTCAATCTCGTAGTACCGTTTTTCGAATTCTTCCACTTACTGCTTGCCTTCTCTACCATTTTGTGGCAGCAAAGTCTATGCGCTAGATGTTGAAGGAGGAATCCCGGATGAGCTATGGTCTTTGACTTCCCTCACCAATTTGTATGTTTCCCCACTAATGTTGTAGTTTCAATAATGCTTTGTTTTCCTTCTGCACTATTGTTTTCTCCATGTGAAGTGCTATCAAACTGAAACCTTAGGGATTATGATGCAGCTCCTCTCTCTATATCTATATGTGTAATGCATCGTTAAAGAAAGCTTTCCTTGCTCATTCAAAATACTCTGTCATCAAACAATGATATACTAAGTTTCTTCCATATTTTGCAGGAACTTGGCCCAAAATTACCTGACTGGTCCCCTGTCTTCATCCATTGCCGATCTAACTCAAATGCAGTATCTGTAAGCCACCTTATTTTTTATTGACATTTTGCAGGTCGTTAACATTTTATCCATGTGTAGCTAGAATCCTTTAATGTTCTGACAATTCATTAATGTTGTCAGGAGCTTGGGGATTAATGCACTATCAGGGGAGGTTCCGAAGGAACTTGGAAAGCTAACTAATCTGTTATCATTGTATGTTATTCTTGACATTTTACGTCTTTAAGTGGAAACTTCATGTTTTAACTTTCTGGTGACTGCTATGCAACTTGGGGCCAACAAGTACAGTTGACCAAGTATATTCATCTGGTTTCAACAACCATGTTACTCCTTTGAACTATTCTGATGTTGTTAACTTGCTAATTTTGCAGCAGCTTTAGTTCAAATAACTTCTCTGGATCTCTGCCATCAGAACTCGGGAATTTGACAAACTTACAGCAACTGTAAGTGCTGAGACATTCTGCACTCTTGCATTTGATAGAAATGGTACCACCGATTGCCCAGTGCGATAACACAAGCATCTAATCCTACAACTAAAAAATGTCCCTATATACACGCTGCTTAGATTTAGAAGCTAACAAAATACTTTCTTTCTCTTCCCGCTTTGTACTTTGCTTACCTTGTACCTTCTTTAGTCTTTCCTTTTGTATCCAGTAATTTGGCAAATTAGGCCAGATTTCTAGCTGCCTTGACCTCAGCTTTGGATACTGAGGCGATAAGATGTGTAACGTCCCAAAAATTGGGTACGTTAATAAATAAATTTCATAATTTATTTAAATAAAAATACCAACTTCATTAAAATTCCAAAGAATACTTAATAAATTTTTTAGCGAAAACTAAAAGAAAACTAACTTATTACAACATAAATAAATTGAACTCTAACATTGTCTAGAAAAAAAAAAACTAAACATTTATTTAAAATCTAACTGAAATAAATGACAGAGCCATCTAGCTAAAATCTATTGATAAAGCCACAGGTCCGCCACCTGATCCCCATTTATCTGCTCCATCGCCTTGAAATCAGCAGACAGTGCTTCATCTCCTTCTGTACCTGGCGTTGGGGACGCCAGAGCCACAAGATGTAGCACCGTGAGTGATAAAATTACACTCAGTAGGGTGCCCAGAGCTACCCCGTTACTAAAGTATGCTCATTCAACATTTAACAACATTTATAACACATAACAAGGAGATTTAATAACACAAACAGTAGGTGCTCAACATGAAATACTTTAATAATTCAATAGTCATGTACTCAATTTCCATTGGAACTCACATCCCTTATCAATTCCATTGATCAACAATTTGATATCATTTTTCATCTTTCGATTCATACTTTTCTTTTCCTCAATCACACACTATCCATCACCGGCTTTCAACCACAATATACCTTAGGTGCTCGATCACACATCAAGGTTACCTCGGGGTATACTGTGCCTGGCTCACTCCCGGTCACAACATCACCACCAATTTTTTTTATCAGGCATCGATTCCCACCCACAGTATACGTCCGGCACCCGATCACACGGCAAAGCTACCAAAAAGTATAAATTGCGCATGGCTCAAGACCCATACCGGACACGTCCTAACCCCAAATTTCGCGATTAAATTCGTTCATCCTTATACATTAAACAATTCGATCAAAACGTGCTTAATAATTGGATTCATTCATCACGGGAGTCATTATTTACATAAGTCCAACATAACAAGAAAATATTACAATCACAAAGTTAAAGAAAAACTTATCATAACATGTAAAACGAGAAACTTTCTCAATTTACTAAAAATAGCAAACTAACTCCATAAATCACGAGATTTTACAGAAACATTAAACTTTACACTACAAACAGATTCCATGTTTTACTTGAGTTCTAATTCCTTCATTAAAATGTCGAAAATGGGTTTTAAGAACAATTTGTAATCTGTCTCGAGTTTCACTACAACATAAATTTTGAAAAACTCATATTAAATTCTATGTAACTCGGATCGAGACGAGTTCTATATGAAAGTTGTTTAACTTTTCAAGATCTACAACTTTTCAGTTTTGAGTTTTTCCTGAATCGACTCGGAAGAGGGCCGAAACTGCCGAACAGAATACAGTGCATGCGAAACTCGTTTTTCATTTTTTCAATCTCGTTTTACGCCTTCGTTATCATAACGGTTCAACTTACTATCATATTTACATATTATTCGTCTCACATATATCCTTACACATTTATGAATGCATGAATTAACACGTAAGCAGCAAAACCAAAGTAAAAGTTAAGCTCTCGAAACCCTACCTCTCCTCCGATGTTTTAGCACAATAAAACAGGTGATGAACTCGAGGATTGCCAGTTGATCAACGACCAAACATAACAGGAATTGATAGCTGAAATTTTTGAGAGAGAGAGAGAGATTGATTTAACGTTGAAAGTGAGAGAAAGAGATGTGGGTGTGAGAAATATATCGTAAGAGAGTTTTTGTCGAAAATGGAAAACTAAAGAGTTTTAAAGCACGTGGGGTAAGTGGAGAGATAAATTAGGAGTTAAAAATTAAAATTAAAAGGATAATGAGGAGCAACAAATAAAGAGAATAAATAGGAGAGAGGGAGATAATTGTTGGGGAGAATAAATGGGAGAGATAAGAGAAAGATATATACATAAAGAGAAGATAAATAGGGATTTTGTTTTCTTTTAAAACAATAAAATCATATCCAATCAAAACATGTTTATCTATTTTTTTTTTTACTACATAATTATCTAGTTGTTAGGAAAATACAAATGACAAATTTATGTATATATATATATCACTAATAGATAATCATCTAGTAGTTGAGGAGAACTAACTAACTACTCCAATTTATCCCTTAACCACAAATAATTGAATTAAACTTATTATCTCTTTATCTATATTATATATTTATCTATTAGCTAAAAGAATTCAAATTAAAATCTATTGTTTTCAAAATAAAAACAATTAAAAGTCTATTAATATAATTTATAAAAATCGGGTCTTTACAAGATATCCCCGGAATGAAGTATACAATCCTTTGCATTAACTGCAAAAGTCTGTTTAGAACATCTGCCTCAAGACTCTCAAATAGTTATTTCTTCTAGTGAAGGAGAATAGATGATTGAGAATTGCATATTTTACACATATGATCTCTTTTAGGTCACAATTATTGAGACCAGTGAGTAAGGCAGTTGTGGCTTCTCTACAACTTCCAGAATCCATGATGGAAAATTCTTCTCGTCTTTTTTATATATATTTTTTTTCATTCATCTCAGTGAAGAACTAAAGGGGAGATCAATATAAAATAGAGAAGTTAATTACTATGTGGTCCAAGTAATCAACATTTATGCATTGTAAATAAGCAGTCACAAAAATCCAACCGAGGTCATAGGAATTAAACCAAACCCTGTTCGTGATAGATAAACTTCAATTCTTTGGTTTTTTTACGAGGAAAAAATATAGTAATAGAACTGAGGAACTGTATTTCATAACTGAAGGCTGCTATAAATCCTGTGTGGAGTCGCAGGCACATATATTCTAATTTTTTTCTTTCTTCCTAACTATATGGCAATAGAGGAACCCTACTTTAGTCTTAAGTTTCACCCCGTAAACATCTTGAAGTTTTAAGGCCTCTACAGTGTAACCTATATAAGCCTGGTGTTGAGTGCTAAAATTGGAGCCTTATAAATCTATCCACCTTGACAGCTACTTTGATAGTTCTGGAGTTAGCGGACCTATACCATCTACATATGCTGCACTACAAAACCTGCAAGCAGTGTAAGGGCTTTCTGGCTTATCCTTTCTGGTAAACTTGAACATGTTTTTCAAATTAATTGTTTGTGTGATCAAGAAGCAATTTTTGAGGATTTCAGGTGGGGATCAGACAATGAACTCACAGGCAGCATACCTGAATTCATAGGGAACTGGTCAAAACTTCAAGTCCTGTAAGCAATCTTGTATATATGCCGTGTCCTCTTTATTTCAACAATCTTATTCTCACCATAGCTTTACTTTAAACCAAATATTAACTGAGATGGTTTTTTGTTTTATTCAGTCTCCTCTACTATTGTATGTAGTCTTTATAATCTGTAAATTTACTGTACTTAATTTATCTGTAGGAGGCTTCAAGGAAATTCCTTTGAAGGTCAAATACCACCAACATTCTCCAAATTGACCTTGTTGATGGACTTGTGAGTGTTAAACTCTTTCAATAGCTTTGTTCGTGTTAGAATATGAATGATGTATTCTTCTCTTTTATAACATTCCACTTGATAAAATAGGAGAATAAGTGATTTATCAAACGGAAGCACTTCACTGGATTTTTTGAAAGATCTGACGTCTCTGAGTAACTTGTAAGGCAATACGGATATAACTGACGATCAATTTTGAAACACTTTAATTTCTATTTATCATCCATTGTTTTTTACAAACTCAATCTGACAAAGTGGTTTCATGCCTGGCAGAGTTTTGAGGAATAACAATATTTCTGGTTCTATCCCCTCCAATATTGGTGATTTTCAGAGTTTGGCTCTACTGTAAGTTTTGCAGTTGATAATCTGGTCGATGAAGATGGAGCCAATATTTCTATGAAGTAAAAATCTTTATAACATTTTACAACTAACACTTGACAACCGTGTTTTCTCTAATTTCCCAGGGATTTGAGCTTTAACAATTTAACTGGACAGATTCCGAACGCTCTCTTCAATTTGAGCTCTCTCTCTTACTTGTAATACGCATTCTTTTCCTACATGTGATAAACATATTGTGCAATGGCTTTTCTAAAAGCATTATAGAAAATATGAGTCATTTTGACTTGAACTAATTTGTGTATCTTCAGGTTTCTTGGGAATAATAACTTCAACGGAATGCTTCCCGCACTAAAGAGTACGTCTCTACTGAATATGTAAGTAAATCTTACATAACCATTCACAGTTCAATGAGAATGTATGCAAGTGATGTTATTTTATTTTATTTATGGTCACTGCTGATCATGCAAAAAGATAGACCTTATCAAATGTAAAGTTTCTAAATGTCATGGTTAGATGATTTCAGAAGCATAACTCACCATTGTACAATCCTGTGATTTGTTTACTTAATAACATGTGTTGGTTCAGCTTAGTCAAATCATTATGGAGTAAGTTGTTACAACTATAAGGTCACATCATTTGTATTGATAGTTCCCTTAGACATAACAAGGAAACGAGTAAAATTTCCTTTTAATGGGCATCTTGCTACTATGTTTGTGCCTCGAGGAGACATGGATACCTATTATGAGCACCTGTACATTGACAAAGTGATTGGTACTCATTTGTAAGTTGTTGACTAAATCTGAGACTTCAGTGGTCAAATTCAAGACTAATCAATTTGTTGGTTCTCAGTAGAACAAAAATCTCAACTAAGCATCCTCACAATGTCGTTGCCTGCAGCGATGTGTCATACAATGAATTGTCTGGCAGCTTTCCTTCTTGGATTGACGAACAAGGCCTGGAACTGTATGTAAAAGTTTTATGATTCTCTTCTCTGTTTTTGTTGCAATTTTTTGGTTTACTTTCTGGAATCTTGAGAGTTGTATTGCCATCTGTTTTGTTATATTTTCCATACAGTTTCATTTTGCATCAGTTGATTTTGTTAAACTCCTGAGACTAATGCTGAGTTTTTTTGGACGTAATATGCAGTAACTTAGTCGCCAATAACTTCACAATTGAAAGTGCAAACAACAGGTGATTCTCTCCATGTTGTGTGTTTTTAATGGTATTGTGCGGCCTCTGAACTGTTAGTTCCACTAAAAGAAATTTGTGTAATTTTCTATATAAAATTCAATTTTTAAACAGAATGATGATAGTTCTGTGGAATGCACTAATTTATTAGCTTTAGAGGATGTATGATCCTCCTTAATGTAAACGGAATACAGATAATATTCAAGCAGTGCAGATATGAGATACTGCATCGATCTTGTCTGAATTCTAGGGTTTATTTCAACCCACGCTTCCCGTATGCAGCTGAATGAGACTTACCGCACTTAGTTTTTGTATCCGTTACTTCTCTTCAGTGTTCTAGTTATGGTATTGGACTCTAGAAGAAACTGCCTGGCCGCTGGAATCTGATTGTACTTTCTAAAATCTATCTGAAAGTTTTTACAATGTGATTAGTGCAAAGTGACTGTCAGAGGTGCAACAAATTGACTGTAAGAAGTTAGCTAGATAACTTTGCAAAGCATTCTTCTATGGCAACTGCAGAATTATAGAATTGCAATGGAGTGAAATAATGAAGTCCTCCAGAATCCTGACAAACACAGCTCATACCTGACATCATAAAGATAACGTGGAAAATCCATGATACATGTCCTTTAAAATAAGTACTGGATCAATAATAGTTGAAAGCTTAAACATTTTTTTTTTTTGGATAAAAACTTAAACATTTTTTAGTCACACTCCATGCTTATGTTGTTTGTTTCTATGAGATGTTACCGACAGTATCTGATGAGTGATGAGTAATTCTACTCTTAATTAGTGCATTACTTATATGGAACATTCAACTTGCACTAATCAAACATTCTTCTTCTGCGTGCAGTGTTCTGCCTCCAGGATTGAGATGTCTTCAGAGGAACTTTCCCTGCTCTCGCAATTCTCCTATTTGTAAGTGCAATTTAAAACCTCCTTACCTGTGATTCTGAGATCGGCCACATCTATACTACGATGCTGGAAAGAGAATCTTTTTGGGTTAACTGTTCCATCGAATCATCAAACCCTTCTGATTCTACAAGTAGGTCAACTTAGACCGGTACACATTGTGGGGTATTTTCCTAATTGTTTAGCTCCTGGAATAAGTGGTGACTTCAGGGTGCTAGAGGTCCTAAGTTTCAATCCAATTCTCGTAGCTTCTGTTCATTCCCTTGTTATGTGTTATATGCACTTTCTGTGTGTGTATTTGGTGCACCTTATTTGTTGGATAGTATGATGTGTGTTTGTTAGTTTGGTTTCTGTCCACTGTTGTGAATATTGGTCATGCAAAATCCTTTCCCGTGGTTAATTTGTTTGGAGTCCACTGCGTTGAGTTTGAGTGTCATGCTACCTTTGAGTTTACAAATAATCCAGTTTTGATTGTTATCGACCGGTATTTGAACTGGGACTATCCGCTATTGACCGATACTGAAAAAGAAAAATAAATTTAAAATTAGTCTGGTATTGTCTGGTACGACTGGTATTTGAACTGGAATGAAATCTAAGGTGTAGGGTACCGGATATGATCAATTTCGGTATGTAGCGGGCGGTACGAAACGGGATTCAAAACCTTGGCCATAAGAAACCATCTTACCTTTTTTCGCTTCTTTTGGCTTCTTTCAATGTGACAGTTTTTGTGCTTGTCGGATGAAGAGAGAAATGTCAAAACTTCTCAAGTTTGTCTTCGCAAAGTGTAAATTGCACTTTTTAGATGTGCATTAAACCCATCACATGATCAACGAGATGTAGCTGATTTTTGTTTTCCTAGTGAACCTATTTGAACTCAAATCTGACGAATTCCTCTTCCCCGATGGTTTGCAGATTCCGACTTTGCGATTAAGTGTGGTGGTCCTGAGTTTACAGCTAGTAAGATAGTATATGAAAGGGATAACGAGACTCTAGGTCCAGCTAGTTATTATGTGACTAGTAGAAAGAGTTGGGCAGTAAGTAATGCTGGAGTCTTCGTCGATGACAGCAATACTTCATATGTGAGTTTCTCTTCACGTCAGTTCACAGTTTCTTTGGGCTCACAGTCGTCTGGGTACGAGACAGCACGAATATCACCTGGATCTCTAAGATATTATGGGCTGGGGCTTCAGAATGGTAATTACACCGTGACTCTCCACTTTGCAGAGACAGATATATTGAATGCCCCAGGTTGGCGAAGTCTTGGACGACGTGTTTTTGATATATACATCCAGGTACGTGCTGAGTTTAAAAAAATTGGATTTTTATTGTGAATTTCTTTTTTCTGTCTCTATTAGTCCTAACATTTTTGTACATTTCGAAAGTTTCTTTTGATTTCCTCTTCATTACATGTATTCACAAAGTAATTATTCACTAGTCCCGGAGCACATCCACGTGGTGCTCCGGATCACATTACCACCACACATTTTTGTGGGGACCATACACTTAGTTGTGGTCTTCTTGGTGGTGTTAAAGTGATCTTGATGCAGGATGACTTATGAACTACAAAAAAAGACATGCAAAATTAAATCACAAACTGGATAGGTTTAGGGAAACGATTTCTAGACTCTTTTTCATTCGATGCTAATCAATAACTGACGAGCCCAAAGGCTTACAACTCATTAAATAGGTAAAAAACCCCTAACACTATTTGAATCATTCCGGAAAGGAAGTTGATTAATAATTAACGAAAAAGTTGGAAATAATAACACAATAGCAATTAGAGAAAATTCTAAGACTTTTCTCAAAAGGACAGCTTAATTTGGATTTTCCTTGCCCAAGTAATTGATAATTCAAATATTTCCTTAAACGGCAAATTTGACCATTCGGGGCCCCTTAACAATGACGAATGCCTGAAAACCGGCTTAAGTTTGCCATGGGTCTTGATCGTTAGGTTGTTTCGGGTCGGATGTAGGTGGACTCGGCACAAAATTACACAGTTTCATAGTTATGGTTTTGCCATCCTAGGCTTAAAATGCCTAAAATACTCTTCCTCCTTGGCATTTGCATAAGATCCGGAGCACCACTCCGGGAGCATTAAATAAACTAACATATTCACGGTTTTAAGGTTTGGTATTCATGAATTTAAGAGTTACTCATAAGTAAGCAGCCTAGCAGGGTGAAACATGCAATATGTCATCATCCCCTATTGTTGATCTCCTTACCCAAAGTGCTGGGAATGGTGTACTGGGTTTAGAATAGTTATATTGGCATCTTGGAAAAGGATTTGAAATCCTTATCTCCTTTCTCTTGGCAGCAAAGTGATGCTTTTCGACTTAAAGTTCTTAAACCATGTTATCTCCCTCGACAGCTTGTACCTTATTACTCTTTGCGGCTGTATTTTCACATTCTCACCATTCCAATATCTGAGAATAATCCCCAAGCAGTTCTCTAAATTGCTTGTCACAACCTCTTGTTTTCCTAATATGTTCCCTTTCCCATATTCTATTATTATATTACTATTTGTATTAGCTGAATTCTTTGTCCAAACATGGGAGAAAGGAACTGCAACCTTGATTTTTCAGAGAGTTTTATTAAGTACATAATTTCCATTTCATTTATGTTTCTATAAGAGATAGGCGAAAACACCTATGCTTCGTAGATACCAATGCTTTGGTTCTAAAGTTTCAAACTCTTCATTCTAGGGGAACCGGGTTTTGAAAGATTTTGACATAAAAAAGGAGGCCGGTAGTGTCTCTGACCAAGCTGTTCCGAAGGTTTTCACAGCTCAGGTATCAGAAAACTACCTTGAAATCCATCTATTTTGGGCTGGTAAAGGTACTTGCTGTATACCTGCTCAAGGAACATACGGTCCTCTTATTTCAGCAATCAGTGCCGTCCCAGGTAATAGGTTTATTAAATATTTGATGCAAGTTTAGAAAAGTTAGTAGTAATTTTCTAACAACTGAGATTTTGTACAGATTTCATCCCCACTGA